>CATIWR010099028.1:0-42369 GCA_949677035.1 Omphalea diandra | reverse complement strand
TTGATAGGAACTAGTTATGATCACTGGTCCTAACGTTAGTTAACACATGTGTACATTAAATACATATGGGATTATATATGTATGATGAATAAACCTTAATGTGTATGCATTTCTGAACATGAAATGCCATGATTTGCAACTAAAGACGATAGTTATAGTTGGTCGTATTAGAGGGTTCAAGCACACGTGGGGCAGATGTGCAAATCCTGGTGTGTATGACATCACGGGGCCAACGGGCAAATCCTGGATGTTGAGTGCTATGATAGGTACCAGTTGTAGCCACGTTGTGACGTTACAATTTGTGGTATCAAAGCTGATTTACAAATGAGAATAATGGATGGCACAGTTATTAGTTTGACAAATGAATTTAGATGTTACAATTTTGGTATCAGAGAGGGCTTAAGCATACACGGGGCAAATGTGCAAATCTTGGTGTGTATGACATCGCGGGGCCGACAAGCAAATCCCAAATGTTGAGTGCTCTGATAGGTACCGATTGTAGCATTACAAATTGTGGTAAAAAAAATTAAAAAAAATGCTAACATTCAGTGGTATCAATGGTCGTTACAATTATTGGTATCAGAGCAAATATGAATACGGTCGTTACATTTATTATCTTCTTGAGTTATTGAAAGAACTTGGTGAGGTTGTTAGGTGGATTCTTAATAACTTTGCCAAACTAATAATTCTATGCTTAAAATTGGCTTTAGCTAATCTTGATCTTGAATTACAGCCTTTAAATCTTTATAATTTAGTTTGCTAGAAAAATGTTTTCTAAAGGTCTAATTGGGGCTTAGAGTTTCTTATTCTTAGTTCTTGAAATGATTTATTCTTAAGCATATGGTATTAGGTGTTCAATCACCCATGCTGGCATCATCCTCTCTTCCTTCATCGAGGGTCCTTTGACTCATTGCTTCTTAGATAGGGTTGAGGGTATTTGGAACAGTTGCCACATCTCTTACTTTTTAACCAGTAGAGATCCATAGCTCAAAGATGATGTGGATTATAGACATCTTTTCTATCCTACCAGAGAATAACAAATAATGGCGTCTCATGGAAAAATATTTATTTTATATATGTGATTTTGGTTCAAAGCCATGTTTAATAAAATTTACTTTAATTATGTGAACATCTTTCCTTTTGATGCTCTACTTAACATGAACCATTTACATTTTGCACATTACATATTAACTGAAAACATGAATACTACTTTTAATAGTGGCACATTATAACATCTAATAGTCTTGGTCAATACGTTTGCTTGGCCCATCCCCTGTCTTCTATTTCTATTATTTTCTCAATATCTCAACTGCTCTGTATTTATTCCACCATAGTTCAGTTTGAACTTTTCTTGAGGATCCTAGGTTTCTAGTCAGGCTACCTTTAGCACCAAATTGCCAACCTTTATCATTATGGCCTAAACCTTTTATTAAATGTCTAGGCCATTCTAGCTTGATACAATTGGATATGATACAAATCCTTCAACCTTTTCTCATCTAGAAAAGCTAATTATTCTAATATATTTCTCATCCATTAGCATTCAGGGGCATTAGACTCAACCAATACCCATAAGGACTTTACGTCTAGCTCAATCAACAATACTGCTTTTATCCTATACACTAAAGAATATGGTGTCATTCCAACCGACATCCTTGTTGTAGTGCGATAACCCCAAGAGGCATACGATAACTTCCTTGGCCAATTCTTGTTTGTTTCGATCATTTTTGCAAGAATATTTTTGACACTCTTATTTATTGCTTTGATTGCCTCACTAGCTTATAACCTATATGGTGATGACTTATGGTGAATTACTCCTTACTTCTCTGAGATTACCCTAACCTCAGCCTGAAAATGAATGTTGTTATCCATAATAATTTGATGTAGAAGGCCATATTGATATATAAGATTCTTTTCAATGAATTAAGCCATTCATTTTGCCCTTAATTTGCTAAAGGCCTTAGCCTCTACCCGCTTTGAAAAGTATTCTATTGCCACTATAATGTACTTGTGCCCTCTTTGTAGAAGCTGGTTTGATCTCCCCATTCATGTCAATACCCTAGGTTATGAATGGCCACGGTGAAGTAAGATTCTAGAATTTAGTTGGTGGCAAATGATTAATACTACCACAAACTTGGCATTTATGGCAACTTTAAACCTTCTAAATATAGTCTCGCTCCATTGTGATCAAGTAGTATCCTAGCCTTAGGATTTTCATCACCAATGCCTTCCTATTCATATGAAGGACTGCATATGCCTACATGTACTTCATCCATGACTCTGCTTGCCTCTTCCTCTACTAAGCATATTAAATGAGGCATCCTCTTATAGATCACACCATCATGGGCCATAAATTGTGAGACTAGTCTTTTAATTATCTCCTTATCTCTCCTTTCAGTCCTCATGAGGTATTCATCACTTTCTAGATACCTTTGCATGTCATAGTACTAAGGCCGATTCTTTATCAACACTTGCTCCACCCTTCCATCAACATAACACAATGTCGTGAATTTGAGTTTGATAAGGGGCTTTAATGGCATCATCCTTGGTTTATCCCAAATAGAAACTAAAGTTGTCGAAGCATCGACCATCATATTCTCTTCTCGTGGTAAGTGATGAAATATGATTTTTTAAAAATCATATGTCATCCTCTTTAAATGCTCTAGGTATGAACTCAACCACTATTCCTTTAATTCCTACTCATCTGTCACTTGAGAGATAACCAATAATGAATCCTCAAACACTTTAATAGTCTTAACCCTTATTTGCATCAAAAGTTTCAGTCCAAACTCGTAAGCTTTATACTCAGTCATGTTGTTTGTTACCCTAAAGTCAAGTTTCTTAGCCACAGGGAAGAGTTCTCATTATGGAACTACTCCTACACTTGCTCCCTTTTTGTTTACTGCCCAATTGAAGTACATCTCCAACCTAATGTCTCAATTGCACTTAGTCCTTTATCATGAAATTGAGGAAGTTCTGCTTCTCCTTTTTTAAGAGGTTGTTATGACAAATATTTTGTGGCCGTTTGGCCTTTGATCACCTTCCTAGTCACATACTTTATATTGAACTTAGTCAGTAGTACCAAACATTTGGCCAATCTTCTAGTCAAAGTAGAGGCCTTGTGAAGGTAGTTGGCGGAGTCCAGCTTTAAGACCACCTCCATAGAGTATGACTAGAAGATTGCCTTAACATCTTTGTGGCCTATACTAATGCTTGACAAGTCTTCTCTGCCTGATTATACTTTTCTTTATAAGACAAAAGCTTTTTGATGAGGTAGTACATGACATGTTCATTATTCATCTTATTTTCTTGAGCTAACATCCCACCCATGATATTTATTGTCATATACAGGATTAGTAGCCTCTGTAACATCCCCATCCATATTCATTGGCATTATCACATGAACATATTCATTGCATAAATGATTTGAAATCCCACATGAACATATGCATTAGATAAATGATCATTTAGACATGTGAATTGGATAAGCATGATGATGCCACTTATGCACCATTGCATTTGGGATACTTGAACATATATGTAATGTTTGTATAATTGCATGGAAAATTGTCTTATGTTGTGTGCATGTTATAACATCATAAATAATGGTGTTATAGAACTTATTTAAAAGTATAAGAAGCATTTAAGGATTAGGAGGTGGATGGGGTGCTTAAGGAGTGAAGAAGAGGGACTAAAAGAGGAAAGTGAACTTCCAACTAATGGAAGTGAAACACCATGATTCTGTCTTTTTGCAATAGGTTTACAAGTGGAATTTTTCACCCTTTAAAATCACAATAGAGAGGTTAAATGCAAGGGACAATAGAAGAAAGAGAGAGCTAAGGAAGGAAGAAAGAAAGAAAGGAAGAAGAAGAAGAAGAAGAAGAAGAAGAAGAAGAAGAAGAAGAAGGAGAGGAATAAGAGTGACCTACCTAGGAAAGAATCCTAAGGTTTTCTTATTCTAGGACAATAGGTAAGTTAATTTGTCTTCTTTCCACATGAAATTAACTCCTCATGACATGTTAATCATGCATGGTTAGTAAGAATTATGGAGTATTTGAGGTAAAACTCTTGGATGGAAGTTGAAATTCAAGAGAACAAGAGCTGATTGTGTTAGTTTTATTGTTATAGTAGAATTTTGTACCCACGAGTTCATAACTCTAGAAGAGGAATTAGGAAAAGTACAAAACATGCAAGTTGTAGCTTTATGTCCCATATAAATTCATATCAAACAGTTTTTCTTGATTTTGGGTGTGTGAGGAGATATGGCTCCTTCATTAGGGCTGGTTCACAACCAACTAAAATCACCTGAGTCTTTCTATTTTCATATAATTTGATGACTTTATGTGCTGATTTAGACAAAGTGTAAAACATGAAATTTGTAGGGTTATATCCCCTCTAAATATATATAAAGTAGTTTTGGTTGATTTTTTGTGTGGAAAGAGATATGGCTCATTGATTGTGACTGACCCTGTACCTAGATGAAACCTCACCTAAATTTTAATTTTGTCTTCCAAGAATTTGATGGTTATAGATTTAGAATTTAATGATGTGAAAACTTAAAATTTGTATATATATATATATGTATTATATACATGGCTGTAAAATATTTTTTCCAAATCTAGCATGGTTGTTGATATTTTGCCCCCTTCATCATAACTGATTGTCACTATGTTGAAAACCTAATCATCCAGAGATTGGCCATTTGTTTTGGTGACTTTATAGACTGAATTAGACAATGAGTAAAACATTAAAAATGTTCCTTTATGTGTTGTGTACCTTTTGGAGCATCATTTTTGCAATTTGATTTGTACAATTTGAGATATATTCAAGAATGTAAGACCCACTCAGACTGAGATGACATTGAAATAGGGTAAGATTAAAAATTTCACCACATTTTCTATGTCTTATATTAATATGAAATTTGAGTATGTTGTATATTTATGTGTCAAGTTTATTCAAAAAAAATAATGAAGTCATTTGGATTACATTATCTATAGTTATTGTTGTGAGAGTGTAGCAAGCTCAGGCTGCCACATAAGGAAAATATGCATAAACACTAGGTCCACTTGCATGGATCATGCCATAGTTGCATACCAAGCACTCATAATCATTTTAACATACATATAACCATGTATGAATCAAATTTTAGGATCTCAACACTTTATGGAAGCCGTAGA
This sequence comes from Omphalea diandra, assembly GCA_949677035.1. NCBI lineage: Eukaryota > Viridiplantae > Streptophyta > Magnoliopsida > Malpighiales > Euphorbiaceae > Omphalea > Omphalea diandra. The sequence goes on along the minus strand of CATIWR010099028.1, from coordinate 37,195 downwards.
GAGAGAATCAAACTACCACAAAGGTTGGTCACATCAAAAGTTGAGTAAAAACCATGATTAGATTCTAATGTGTATGTGTGATAATTTTATGATGTGATTATGTTCTATTACATGTATATGTGATTGAATTGTTACACTCTACATGTGAATACAAGTAAAGTGAGAATTATATGTTTTTAATGATTACTTGGAATACCATTGTGAATGAACACTTGCATATGGAACTAAAAGGATGTTGTGACTGACTTGTCAAACACTTGCGAATCCCTTGACCAATATGCCCTATTGGCATATGTTATTGATCAAATGATCCACTTATTATATGTTCGCCAACAAAATCAAATGTCACTTGAATCACTTGAATTCTTGGTAGTAGTGTTTGCATTGCACGGTCATAACAAAAATCAATCTATTGCATTTGCACTTGCATATCAATTGTTATACTTGTAATGTATCTTGATGATATTTGATTGTTGGTTGTGCCACAAAAATCTGATTATTATTTTTATTCATTAAATTGCAACTCACCATGTTTTTCAAATACTGAAGCATAGGGTTTAGATACCTTGGTGGATAATGTTTTGCTTAGAGACTCATGAACCCCAAGTCGTCAGCTGAATTCCAACTCTCTCTCTCCTTGTGTCATGTACATACATTTAGATGGGAACTAGTTTGTAGTCACTAGCCTTTAACACCAGTTAACATATATTTACATTAAATACATTTTGGATTGTGTATGTATGATGAATAAAACCTTTATGCATATGTATTTTTGGATATGAATGCCATGTTTTGTAAATGAAAATGGTCGCTGCAGTTTTTGGTATCATAGCAGGGATAGGTTGCATAGTCTTATATGTCTATAGGGCATTACCAAAGGAAAGTCATCCCATGGTTCACTAAGGAGAGAGGAGTTAGCCGATTTGCATTCCATAGAAGCATCATGCCAACAATTGAGAGATGAACTTGCTGATAGAGTTAGATATCCTACACATTCTCATGCATAACTCATATCTCATGGTCAACCACAACATAGAATTAGTGAACCAATAATGCAGGGTCCAAAAATTCAAAGAGAGATAAGGTATGACAAATTAAGAAAACATGGTGCAGTTGACTTCAGTGGTACCAAAGATCCATCAGTGGTAGAGACATGGCTAAAAAGAACATGGAGAGTTTTGAATTTGATGAAATGCACACCCAAAGAAAAATTTGATCATGCAGTGTCGCTATTACAGGGGGATGCATATGATTGGTGGGAAACCATTCCAGGGAGTGATGCCCAGCCTCTAGTGCTTACATGGGATGGTTTTCTTCGTGAGTTCAATAAAAATTACATGCGAGAAGTGTATAAAGATAATAAAAGAAGGGAATTTCTGATCCTAAAGCAACAGAGATTACTATAGCTGAGTATAAGCTAAAATTTAATCAATTATCTCATTATGCATCCTCCATGGTGGCCACTGACGAAGACAAATGTCGAAAGTTTAAAGAGAGACTAAGATATGAGATCAAAAGTAAGATCACAACTGCATATCTTGAAAGTTATACCATGCTAGGGTGGAAAGATTAGAAAAATAAAGGATAGAGCAATGAGTAAAAAGAGGGCCTATGAGTTTGTGTGTGATTTTAACAGAAAGAAAAGAAAACATGGAGATTATATACCATCACAGTCCAATGCTAAGGGTGGTTACTCTAACTATAGAGGTATAGGATTAAGAGTTTCATCATATATAGGCAGAGGTCAAGGCCAAGTATGCAACAATGACCCTCATGTGTACATTGTGGCAGGCAACATATAAGTGAATGTAGAAAATTGACTGAGGGGTGCTACTTTTATAGGTCTCTTGATCATATGCTTAGAGATTGTCCTAAAAGATCTAGAATGTCAGAGGGAGGTGAGGCAGAGGCAGACCTACATCTGAGCCCATAGTTGAAGTTTCAAAGGCAAATGGAGTTGGAATATCATTTGGCAGGGACAGAGGTAGAGGTAGAACAACCACAATTGGCCAAGGTATGAGCATATCAGAAGGTCAGTGTTCTAGAACTTGACACAGGCCAGAGTATTTGCCATGACTAGGCAAGAAGTTGTTGCTGCTCTAGAAATAATCACTAGTAAACTTTTTCTTCATGATTTAGAAGTTGATGCATTAATTGATCCTGGCTCTACACATTCATTCATTTCACTGAACATGGCATCACAATTATGTAGCAAACATCAATCTTTAGGTTTTAATCTATGTGTTAGTACTCCTTTGAGATATGTGATGATTGTGGATAAGGTATGTCGTGATTGTGTGATTCACATCAATGATGTTGAGTTGAATGCTGATCTGATACTGTTACCACTTTGTGAATTTGATGTGATACTAGGTATAGATTAGTTGTCCAAATATCATGCAATAGTGAATTGTTTTACTAAGCAAGTTGTTCTGGAATCTCTAAATCATATAAGAGTTGTGTTTCAAGGGGAAAGGCAAATCGTACCTACTTGTCTAGTTTATGCTCTCAAGACTTTTCGCATGATTAAAAGTGGTTATGAGGCTTATTTGTTACATGTGGTAGACACAAGATTCACAAATGAATTACTTGAAAATATTTTCATTGCAAATGAGTTTCCATACATTTTTCCAACTCACTTACTTGGTTTGCCACCTATTAGGGAGATAGAATTCACAATTGAGTTAGTCCTATGAACTGCACCAATATCTATTCCACCTTATAAGATGGCTCCAGCTGAGTTAAGAGAAATAAAGACCCAATTATAAGAAGTACTTGAAAAGCGATTCATCAGACCGAGTGTGTCACCTTGGGGTGCTCTAGTATTATTTGTTAAAAAGAAAGATGAGACAATGAGGTTGTGTATTGATTAAAGGCAGTTAAATCAGGTTACTTTGAATAACAAATATCATTTACCAAGAATAAATGATTTGTTTGATCAATTATAAGGAGCACGAGTGTTTTCTAAAATTGACTTAAAATTAGGATATTATCAGCTCAAAATTTCAAACCCAAATGTACTGAAGATAGTTTTTTGAACCAGGTATGGGCATTATGAATTTTTGGTGATGCCATTTGGGTTGACTAATGCACTATCTGCATTAATAGTTCATATGAACAATTCCAGCCTTACTTAGACAAATTTGTAATTATGTTCATTGATGACATACTAGTGTATTCAAGAAGCAAAAAGGAGCATGAACAACATTTAAGGATTGTGTTACAAATTTTGAGAGAAAAATGACTATTTGCTAAATTGAATAAGTGCGAGTTCTGGATTGACCATGTGGTATTTTTAAGACATATAGTTTTTGAAGAGGGCATAGAGGTGGATCCAAACAAAATTGAAGCAATAGTGAAATGGGAAACCCCAATGAATGTTACAGAAGTTTGAAGTTTCTTAGGACTAGCTGGGTAATATCATCAATTTGTTGAGGGGTTTTCACTTATAACTGCTCCTTTGACTAAGTTACTTCAAAAAAATGTACCATTTCAGTGGTTTAAAGCATGTCAAGAGAGTTTTGATGAATTAGAAGATAGATTGACATATGCTCCAGTGTTAGCCATTCCTACTAGTAATGGAGGATTTGTAGTATATAGTGATACCTCTCATCAAGGTTTGGGATGTGTTTTAATGTAGCATGGTAAGGTAATTACATATGCATGTAGACAATTGAAACCTTATGAATTATCTTACCCAATACATGACCTAGAACTTGTTGCCGTTGTGTTTGCTTTGAAAATATGAAGACATTACTTGTATAGAGAAACTTTTCAAATATTGACAGATCACAAGAGCTTGAAGTATTTAATGAGCCACAAAGAATTAAACATGAGATAGAGGTGGTGGTTAGAACTGCTAAAGGATTATGATCATACCATTGAGTATCACCCAAGAAAGGCAAATGTGGTTATTGATGCTTTAAGCAGGAAATCAAGAAGCGGTGTAGATCATTTATAGGCATTTCCATTGTCTTATTCAGTTCAATTATGAGTTATGAATATGGAACTAAACATACAAAAGAATGGGGTATTGATTGCTACTTTTCAAGTGAGATCAATATTGCATGATCGAATTAAAGAAGCACGTAGCGAGGATCCAAATTTACATAGAATGATTGAAATGGTAAAACATGGGGGACATAGAGATTTTGATATTCAAAATGATGCCTTGATGTTGGGTTCTCGTATTTATATGCCTAATATTGATAACTTACAAAAAGCAATCCTAGAAGAAGCACATAATGCTCCATATACTATGCATCCAAAAATGAAGAAGATGTATAATACCTCGCGATCTCATTTCTGGTTGCCTAAAATGAAGAAATATGTAGCAGCCTATGTTTCAACATGTTTGACTTATCAGCAAATCAAAATAGAATATTGAGCACCAACTAGAAAATTGAAACCATTGACAATTCCAATATGGAAATGGGAAAGAATAACCATGGACTTTGTATATGGGTTACTAAAAACATTGAAGAAGAATGATGCTATATGGGTGATCATTGATAGACTAACTAAGTTGGCTCACTTTTTGCTTATTCAATGGGGTAGTTCACTTAAGCACTTAGCCAAGAAGTATGTGGATGAAATTGCCAAATTACATGGTGTTTTAGTGTCCATTGTACTAGATAGAGGTCCATAATTTATGTCTCAATTTTAGGTCAGTTTGCAACAGGCTTTGGGTGCCAAGTTGAGTTTTAGTACCACTTTTCATCCTCAAATAGATGGGCAATCAGAAGGGACAATTCAAACACTTGAAGACATGCTTCAAGCTTATGTGGTAGAGTTCAAAAGTGCATGGGATGAATATATTGCCTTGATTGAATTTGTTTATAATAATTATTATCATAACAGTATATAGATGGCACCATATGAAGCACTATATGGAAGAAAATGTCGAAGTCCTACCTAATTGGATGAAGAAGGGATGCGTGTTTTAGAAGGGCCAAAACTAGTGCAAAACCCTATGGACAAGGTGAAGGTAATCAAAAGCAAACTTAAAGCAACACAAGACAGGTAAAAGAGCTATGTAAACCAACACATAAGAGAAATGGAATATAAGGTAGGAGCAAAGTGTTCCTTCGAGTTTTACCATGGAAAGGAATAATTCGATTTGGCAAGAAGGTGAAACTGAGTCCTCGATACATAGAGCCCTATGAGATCCTAAAAAGAATCGATCCATTAGCTTACAGGTTTGCACTACCACTTGAAATGGCTTAGATTCATGATGTATTCCAAGCGAGTATGCTAAGAAAGTATCGATCTAATCCTGCACATATACTTAGGGATCTAGTAATAACAATTATAGATGATGTAAGTAACATTGAAGAACCAGCGAAAATCATTAGTTATAAGACAAAACAGTTATGAAATTGAGAAATCCCTTTAGTTAAGATGTTATCGAGAAACCACTTTTAAGAAGAGGCTACATGGAAAACCAAAGAGAACATAAAATGACAATGTCCATATTTGTTTACAGGTATTAAATTTCAAAGACGAAATTCTCTATAAGAGGGGAGGAAATGTAACATCCCCATCCATATTCATTGGCATTATCATATGAATATATTCATTACATAAATGATTTGAAATCCCACATGAAGATATGCATTGGATAAATGATCATTTAAACATGTGAATTGGATAAACACGACAATGACACTTGCACCATTACATTTGGGACACTTGAACATATATGTGATGTTTGTATAATTGCATGAAAATTATCTTATATTGTGTGCATGCTATAGAATCATAAATAATAGTGTTATAGCACTTATTTAAAAGTATAAGGAGCATCTAGGGATTAGGAGATGGATGAAGGTGCTTAAGGAGTGAAGAAGAGGGACTAAAAGAGGAAAGTGAACTTTCAACCAATAGAAGTGAAACACCATGTTTTTGTCTTGTTGTAATAGGTTTATAAGTGGAATTTTTCACCCTTTAGGATCAAAATAGAGAGGTTAAATGTGAGGGATAGAAGGAGAAAGAGAGAGCTAAGGAAGAAAGAAAAAAAAGGAAGAAGAAGAAGAAGAAGAAGAAGAAAAAGAGGGGGAAGAGTGAGCTGCATAGGAAAGAATCCTAAGGTTTTTTTGATTATGGGACAATAGGTAAGTTAATCTATCTTCTTCCCATATGAAATTAACTCCTCATGACATGTTAATCATGCATGGTTAGTGAGAATTATGGAGTATTTGAGGTATAACTCTTCGATGGAAGTTGGAATTCAAGAGAGCAAGAGTTGATTGTGTTGGTTTTATTGTTAGGCTAGAATTTTGTAGCCACGAGTTCATAATCCTATAAATGAAATTAGGGAAAGTTCAAAATTTTAAAGTTGTAGCTTTATGCCCCATCTAAATCTAAATGAAGCAGTTTTTTCTTGATTTTGTGTGTGTGAGGAGATATGGCTCTTTAATTAGGGTTGGTTCAAAACCAACTGAAATCACCTCAGTCTTTCTGTTTTCATATATTTTGATGACTTTATGTGCTGATTTAGACAAAGTGTAAAACATTAAATTTGTAGGTTATATCCCTTCTGAATACCTGTAAAGAAGTTTTGATTGATTTGTTGTGTGGAAAGAGATATGGCTCATTCATTTTGACTGGCCCTGTGCCTAGATGAAACCTCACCTGCCTTCTAGTTCTGTCTTCTAAGAATTTGATGGTCATAGATTCGAAATTTGGTGATGTGAAAAACTTGAAAGTTTTATATTTATGTATTATTTACATTTTTGTAAAATATTTTTGCCAAATCTAGCATGGTTGTTAAGATCTTGCCCCTCCATTATGACAGATTGCCACTATGTTGAAAACCTGCTCTTCCTGAGATTGGTCATTTGTTTTGGTGACTTTGTAGATTGAATTAGACAATGAGTAAAACAAATAAAATGTTTCGTTATGTGTTGTGTAACTTCCGGTAAATCATTTGTTCAATTTGAATTTTACAATTTGAGATATACCTAAGAATGTAAGACCTACTCACACTGAGATGACATTGAAATAGGAAAAAATTAAAAAATTCATCACATTTTATGTATGTCTTATATTACTCTGAAATTTGTGTATGTTGTATCAATATGTGTCTAGTTTATTTGAAAAAAAGAATAAAGTCATTTAGATAAGTATATCTAGAGTTATTACTATGAGAGTGTAGCAAGCTCAGGCTACCATGTAAGGAAAATATGCATAAACACTAGGTCCACTTGTATGGATCATGCCATAGCTGAATACCAAGCATTCATAATCATTTTGACATACTTATAACCATGTACGTATCACATGTTAGGATCTCAACACTTCGTGGAAGCCCTAAAGAGAGATCTCAACACTTTGTGGATGCCCTAAAGAGAGAACCAAACCTACCATAAAGGTTGGTCACATCAAAAGGTTTGTAAAAACCATGATTAGATTCTACTGTGTATGTGTGATAATTTTATGTTGTGATTATGTTCTATACATGTATATGTGATTGAATTGTTACACTTTACATTTGAATATAAGTGAAGTGAGAATTATATGCTTTTAATGATTACTTGGAATACCATTGTGAATGAACACTTGTATATGGAACTAAAACGATGTTGTGATCGGCTTGTCAAACACTTACGAATCACTTAGAAGAGGGACCAATATGTTCTATTATTTTATGTTATTAATCAAATGACCCTCTTATTATATACTGGCCAATAAAATCAAATATCACTTGAATCACATGAATTCCTGGGAGTAGTGTTTGCCTTATAAGGTCACAATAAAAATCAATCTATTGCATTTGCACTTGCATATTAATTATTATACTTGTAAAGTATCCTAATAATATTTGATTATTGGTTATGCAATAAAAATATGATTATTATTTTTATTTATTGAGTCACGACTCATCAAATTGCAATTATGTTTTTCAGATACTGAAGCATAGGGTTTAGATACCTTGGTACATAAAGTTTTGCTTAAAAACTCATAGACCACAGGTCATCTGTTGAATTCCAATTGTCTCTTTCCTTGTGTCATGTTCATACATCTAGATAGGAACTAGTTTATAGCCACTAGCCTTTAACATTAGTTAATATATATGTACATTAAATACATGTTGGATTGTATATGTATGATGAATAAAACCTTTATGCATATGAATTTTTGGACATGAATGCCATGTTTTGTAAATGCAAATGCAAATGGTCATTATAGTCTCCTAGGCTTTGAGGTTTCAATTCTGACAACTCCTTTATCCTTTCAAATGCTTTTGACACTATCCATTCTGCTTCATCGATTGGTCCTTTCTTAATAATTTAAATATTAGTTTCTAGATGCGGGTAAGTCTCGCTATGAACTTGTTGATATATTGCCAATGACCTAAGCAACCTCATACTTCCTTCTCTATCTCAGGTGCAGGCATGTATTAAATAGCCTTCACTTTATCCAGATCCACCTTAATGTGTTTCTTGGTTACCTCTTGTCTTAAAAGCTTGCTAGAGGTTAGCCCCAACACATACCTTTTAGGATTCAACCTCAATTGTACTTGTTAACCCTCTTTAAAAACTTATTTAGGGCCTCGAAATGCCCCTCTCTTATTTCAAACTTTACCGTCATATCGTCTACGTATACCTCTATCTCTTTATGGATTAAGTCATGAAATAAAACCCTTGCCATCCATTGGTGTGTTGCCCTTGCATTCTTTAAGCGAAATGGCATACTTTGTAGCAATATATCCCCTATTCCATTATGAAAGCTATTTTTATCTTGTCTATGATAGCCCAGAGGATATGGTTGTAAATAAAAAACTAATCCATAAATGAGTACATAATGCATGTTGTCGCTCTGTCTACCAACACATCAATATGAGACAATGAGAAGTCATCTTTTGGGCAAACCTTAATCAAATCCCTATAATCCATACATATCCTTACTCTCCTATTTTGTTTGATACATATACTATGTTGGCTAGGTATTCTAGGTAATCCACTATTTTTAGAAATTTAACATTTAACTATTTTGCCATTTTAGCTAGTTGAGCCCATTATGGTGAGCTTTTTTTTTAATGGTCTTATATGTGGGTAGGCTGGGATCCGATTTTCTGCAATTCGCTTATCAATCCTTGACATATCGTCATATGTCTAACCAAAAATCATCTGGTACTTCTTAAGCTACTGTTCAAATTTCCTTACTCCTCTGGCGTGATATCACTGATAATGAGCAAGATTTTTAGATTTTCTTATGTGCTAAGATTAAATGTGGTGGTATGCATAAAATTAATGTTAAATATGCTAATGAAATGATACATGCTATGCACACTACCATTATGAAACACATCACATAAGTAAGCAAATTCATCATTCATTGTCTTAAACTTAGAAAGAAATACACCATCATCTTTAAAAAGATTGGAAAGAAGAACATTAGTAGTATCAGGAAAAATAGCTTCTTCAAGTAGGTTAGCAAAAGCTTCTTCCACTAGACCCTTTTCCCTTTCATCCTTTCCCTCTTTACTAGTCACAACATTGAGGTTATTATCTTATTTAGAATCCCATTATTTCTCTTATTTTGTACCAGCAATGGCTTTTACCACCTCTTCAAAGTCCTGCTTCATCTAGCCATCCCCTAACTCAATATTTATAAAGCTCCCCCAAAGGGTCACCCTTTCTAACTCAGCTTGATCTTGTGTCTCCTTATCATCACCAATGTCCTTAATGGAATTCATGATCATGTCCTCGATATCTGTTAGAGTTAATCCAATGTATATACCTTCAGTGAACTTGTATAAGCTAGTATACCCCTATTCTGGATCCATAAGAGGAGTACCTTGATTATTGATCCCATACTTATTTTCCATGAAATCAATAATTGTAGCCTAAAAAAACTCTTTTAGGCAGTATCGTTCTCCCTTTTCCTCTCAGAACTTCTTCTTATCAGTCTAGGGACAAATTGTTTGAGAGCCGTATAAAATTGTAGACTGACCCGAATTTTGGTTATCTTTTGATTTTGTAACATGTTTACCTTTCTTCTTCCTTTTCTCTTTTTCATCCTCTTTCTCTAACAAATCTTGATAATTTTGATAGCTCAGTTCACGTACATGCATTTGGAAAAAGGCTCTCTTAAGTTCAATTCTTTCTTAAACCTGACTTGGCAAAAAGTTCATGTTTTTCATAATACCCATCACCTTTAGATCAACCCACTTATTAGTAACTCTAGTAGCTTAAGACCTTTTAAGGTATAAAATAACATGTCAATGTTGACACGATCTCCCCAACATCTGTATAAATGGTCGCAATCTCACTTTTATAAGGAATCTTAACTTTTCAATGAACAGTGGAAGGTACACAACCCAACAGATGATACCATGGTCTACACAACAATAGCAAGAAAATGATAGGAATGTTAAAGATTATAAATTCCACTATTGCCTCTATGATGCCCCATTTTCACTAGGGTTTTGAACATACTTGAAGCTGGCCTCCTACTATCATCATAAGTCCAAATGATACTGTTAGAAGCTTTCAAATATTTTTTAAACAATATAAATTTATGTAGTAACTTCAAAGGGTAAATGTTAATCCTAGACCCATCATCAACCATCATATATGGAGTGCACTTTCCTTTCACCTCGACCCTAATAAATAAAGCCAAATTATGATCCCTTCCTTTTAGTGGCAAGTCCTCATCTAAAAAGGTGATTTTTCCTTTATGGGTGACTAGAGCAACTGTGTCTTTCAAAGTGGCTTCACTAGAAATGATTAGGCTAGATAATTTCAATCATAACTTTCTTATGCTTCTAAGAAGTAATTAGCAATTCCCACATGCTGATATGAGCAGACATCTTTATCATCTATTTTACGACAGGGTTCTCGTCCTCCTTTTCTTCCTCAATGAGTTTGTCTAACTTCTTCTCATCCCTCAATTCCTTAGGAGCCTCCTTATTAGGGTAATATTTCTTGCTTCGAGTTACGTGGTTCACCTGTTCCCCTTCATTTTCTTTATTGCTTTCCTTCCATAACTTCATCATCTTTTCACTTTTGCCTCTTTTATTTCCTCGTCTAAACTTTCCCACGAGTTGATCATGTAAACTATGATAGCAAGATCCTTTGGCACTTTTTCAAAGGTTACCATAATAACTTATTTAGGCATCCCATAATCTATCATAAATGTCCCATGGCTAGGAGGAGGAACATTATGATAGTTTAGGAGAAGGTTTTCTCTTATACTTGATCTTCTTAATTTTGGTGGCATAATCATCTTATTATTAATAAGGTCTTAAATCCCATCCTCAACTTGTAACAGTCATCAGTACTGTGCCCTGCTTTTTGATGGAAGACATAATAAGCATTGCCATAATATCTTTTAGGCAATGGATTAGGAGGTGGCCTTAGCGCTAGGGGCTTCAATACTCCCTTCTTCTATAACCTCTGAATTGCCTTGGAGAGACACATGCCTAAATCTATAAAATGCCTTAGGTCCCTAATCGCATTTACAATGGTTGTGTTGCCCCCCTTAGCTTTAGGTTGTGATGGAGCACTTCTTCTTCCTCTATATTGCCTTATTGACTCAGATTTCAACTCTGTGGCTTGCAATATAGCCTCTCAAAGGTCCTTGAACTTCTTGATCAACTTCCTCTTAATTCTAGTACCAATATTGGGTAATACCCTTTTGATAATTATCTAGACTTTTCTCTCTCAGTGGGCCTTGTGGTTGCCTCTAAAGCTGTCTTCCACCCTCTAATGTAGTCATTAAAGATCTCATTATTCTTTTTGCCTTAAGGACTCTAAATTCTGCAATGTGATCTCTAAGTCTAAATTGTATGCATAGTTTTTCTCAAAACCTTCCTCAATTCCTTCCATTCTTCCCTGATAGTAGGAATATAGTTCTTAGCATTTTAAATCCTTATAAACTTAGGGAGCTTAGGCATGTAGAAATTAGCTGGTAGTTTATCAGGTTTGCAAGCCAACTCCTCAATATTTGTTCCCCTCTCAAAGCTTTGGCACTAAAGGCTTTCTAGATCTTCTCTAACTGTTTAGCAAAGTCATCGAATCAAGTCTTTCCTTCTTAGTCTCCATGGATTTATCCTAGATAGTAGTGATGCTCACTACCTCTTTAGCGAGCTTGCTCTCATGATACTCTTTCATTCTAAATAGATCATTATCAATCACCACAGGCTAAGGTACTTTCATCAGTGTTTTCCCTTTGTCATTCTTACTAGCTAAGGTATCCCCTTTCTTCAAAATCTCATTAACACGCTTGTTCACATGCTCGACAATCCTTTCTTCCATCTTATGGTTAAAGTTAGCCATCATCTTATCCAAAATCTCTGGTGGTATGGTTGGTTCCATAGGTCGACCAAGTCTTTGGCTTGGATTCAGTGTTTTACTTTTTCTATCAAGTCGATTGCCCCTTCTCTTCCACTAGGGTTTAGATGGAGCTATAATTGCTGTAAGGTAGGGGTTATTAGTATGATGTATGTACAAGTAAGTGATGACTGTATGTATGATAGATATGGCTTGCACACATAGTTAGCAAAAGATCCTTCTAACCTTATTCCTCATACACACACGATCTGGTGGCTCTTTCCTATGAGGGGTTTTGTTCTTCTACCAATGAAGGGTAAAGAACATATATGGTTGCCTAGGACCAAAAAGAGTCAAAGTCTCAAAGAACAAGCATCTAAAAGAGATAATGAAAAAACTAACCTTTTTACATTAATCAAAAGAGCATATAGATGAAATGCAAAGAAATCCCCATAATGAAGTGAGAGGGATATTTACATAGAAATCCTTTACAAAACATAAAATGGTATACAAGAATTTACATGCGAGGATAATTACATAATGGGGAATGGGGTAATAATTGCACTTTACATTGAGGATGTCTAACCTTGTTCTTTAAGAACTCTAACTTTCCCTTAAGGAAATGCAAACAAAGGAGGTGTCTTATTCCAAAGTATTATTGGCTTTTACATGCCCCTAATAGTTGAAAGGGATATTATAGTTGATGGCTCCCATAATCTTGGGAGGTGATTATCATGATCCCCTATTTGATATACTTGAAGTTACTAGACTCATAAGTGATGGATCCTATTTACAATCTTCTAAGCCCGAATAGACCTTAAATCTGAAGTTTGGAGAGCCATTAGCTTGTCTAAGGGTAGACCTAATGCACATGGTATAGTGTGGAGGCTATATGAATGTAAATGGACTAGTTAACAACATTTTTAAGTGTTAAAAGTGAACTAGAGATTAAAAGCAAACTCAAATTTGTAAGTCTTTAATAGAGTTGCCACTATGAGCACACCTTGAGTTTTTGCTCGAACTCCATCCTTTTATCGACCAACAAGAGATTGAGAGGAAATGGGTCTTTACATTGGTAATGACCCCAAAATGTGTTTGGATCAATGAGAGATCCTTTAGGCCTTGTTCGATTTCAAAACCTTAAGCTTAAATTGTGGTTGTTGAGGGACCAAGTGAGGATAATATGTTGGTACCATCCTTAGGAATTATGGAGTCGCCACTCGACTTTGGTCGAGATAAGAATCAAGGGAAGGTAAAATTTGAACCTAATCTAAGTCAATTAGAAGACTCATTTCATCTTCACCCCATTAGAGATCAGGTTTAAAAATTAGGTACAACTTGGGGGAAAGGTTAGGCACCCTCAAACTGCCCAGATATTGGGATCCAACCTTTAAACATCTTTGGTTCACTTTTAACATCGTAGCCAAGTTATTAATTAGTATAATTTAATAGCCCTATACATGCCTCTAGTGTGATTAAACCAAATAAAGAAAATCAACAATTCAAGGGGGATAGAGATCACACATCATGGCATAGGGTTGTCATGCATTTCATACATCCATTCAAACATAATCATCTCAAGAGGGGAAAGAGGGATCATGCATCATGGCATAGGATTATCGTGTATTTCATACATCCATTCAAGCATAATCATCTCAAGAGGGGGAGGAGGGGTCATGCATCATGGTATAGAGATTTATCATCCATATCCATACATCTATTCACATGCCCCATCATCCTTAAGCATATGGAATGATGGTCAAGACCTAATTCATGGTTTAGCTCAAGTAAGAACACCTATACCTAAAGGAAGAGAACAAGTTAGTAACAAAAATATACAAATTAAAATAATCAAACAAGTAAATGAAATCATCAAGTACCTTACCATTTCTCTAAAGTCAAGGTACCTAAGTATGTCTCTAAGTCCATAATCACACACCTCAACACCACATATACATAATAACACTAATTGAACATAAATACATGAGTCATGTGGCAAAAAGAATGATAATATGCAATGCACAACACTTGGAGGAATCTTAATGGCCTAAGATATGCTCATCATGGGGGAGATCCTAGGGTTGATGAATGCTTGTGCTTATTGCTCTGAAAGAGCATGGTATCCATAAGCATTACTAACCATAACAAAGGTTAGAATGCCAACTTAATTAAAAAAGGAAATCACAAGGCCAAAAAAAGTTATGACATTCTTAAAACATAAATATAACCATAGTAAAGCTCCCAAGGTCCTAGAAACCTTAAGTTTCCCACTTAGTCATTGCCAAATCTGATTCAAATAGAATACTCAAAGTGCTCATAAATCAAAGTGAAAAGAACATAAAGTATTAACACAAAATGTACCATAAAAACCACCCAAAACTTGTTTAAAATTCCCTTTCCAAGTTGAATGGGAATCCTAACCATTAGACCTCACCTTATTTTGCCAATGGAACTATAAGACCTCATAAAAAAAATATCAAAATAAGAGAACTCAAATGAAAAGGGGGAGGTGCTTTGCAATTTGTCCCTGAGGTGATAGGCTATACAACCCATTGTGAGGGCTACACAACCTAGAAATTGGGCAATACAACATATATTTAAGGCTATACAACCCTCAATTCCTAGTTTTCAAAGCAAAGAAAGAGAAAAGGAAAGAGAAAAAAGGGGAAAATAGGGGAGTCCTTAGATGCCTTTATGTGTTTCTCTATCCTTAGAGGCTCATTATGTGTTCAATATCCTTTAAAATGCTTAGGAATACATAAAAGATATAGAGATTATACCTTGTTCTACCTTGGAGTGATTAAAAGGAGTTAGGGTTTAAAATTTTTTTGTGTTAGGTGTTGAATATAAAGAAATTTTAGCAAAGTAACACTAGGGTTATTCAAGCCTCCTTCTCATTTTCAAATAGAAAGGTGTTTGTATATGATGGATGGGTGCACTAGAGCCTAAAATGGTTCTAGTTGCATGATGCTCGTATCCAATCATAGAGCAGGAAATAGATCTCCTGAAATTAGGGTTTCCACAAGGGTTATACAATTAAGGTTAGGTTGTACATCAATTAGTCAGTGCTGCATAGCCTTAGGGTTTAAAAGGGGGACTAGTTTCAGAAGGTTCGCCTATTAAGGTTCAAGATAGAGTTGTACAACCCAATAGTGGGGGCTATACAACCCTGATTTCTAGGTTGTACAACCTTGCTTCATAGGCTATACATCCCATTAATCAAGGCTTTGTTCCTCTTCCTTCATTGATTTTCCTTTGTATTTTAGAGAATATATTCAGCGATTATCGGGCCCATAATTTGATGCTTACAGTTATATAATTTTTATAGAATTTTTCAAATATTTAAAATATTTCTCTAGATAGAGTTTTATATGTTGTCTGGTGTGGACTAATAATCGGGGTAACTTGTGGTATTGAACAAATAAGATATAAATTTTATAGGATTAAATTTGAGGTTTATTGAAAATTATTTTAGATTATTTGTAATTTCTAAGTTATATTAGATTGAGGTTTAAGATATTGCAGAGGTGTTCTAATGAGATATTTTGTGGTTAATAATTTTAAAATAACATTATAACTTAAGTATTAGGCGATAAATTATAGTTGAAATATATTAGTTAATTTAAAATTATAAATATATTTATATTTTCATATATAGGATTATAATTTTTATTTAAAATTTATGTGTTGATTGCATGTTATTAAATATAATCATAAGTTGATATAGGTAGTGCTATTGGTGGTGAATCGACTTATATGTGTTATATATTGGTGCTTATGTTCAAGTGAGGGATAGATCTTATAATTTAAATGGATGTTAAATCATTTTACTATTTTCTTTGCCATACATATGCATTTTTTAGCATATACAAATCATACTTCAAGCCAAAATTACAAAGGGAATGTTGTCTAATTTTTTTCAGGAAAGGTGGTCTGGCAATCCATCAAATGGACTGTATAGACATATATTGGTTTGTACAAACTTATATTGGTATTTATAAACTACTTGAATGGGTTGCATAGCCTTGTATCACTATTTATAGCTGTCAAGCTGAAAACAAACTTATCCTCTTTTATAAGTACCCATCCTCGATTTCACTCTTCAAACCTACTATTTCTTGTCTCTAAATAATGGCAATAACATTTTTAAAGTTTTTCCCATCCCAAATTTATCCCAATCTACCTTGGGCGGGTCTTGCAGCTCTTCATTATGTCTCTTATATCCATTTAGATATAAATTTTCTATGGGTAATTTGTAATATGTGGAACCTTATCACATATACTTTCCATTTTGGCGATATTGAGATCTGCCCCGTGCTAGAGGAGTTTAGGGCAATCCTTAATTGTCGAGTTGTGGCTACTGACTGGATTGCTTTGCCACATTTGGCTTATCCACACATATGAAAAAAATGATGGAGCTATTCAACATGTGCTAGGATGAGGTGCCCAAGTATACATTAGGTGAGAAGAAAATTCTCATGGCCCCTTTTCTCTCTTTTTAAGCATTAGAAGGTCATGCTCGAGTGGCTCAGGCTCGTATTATGGTAGTAGTTATGATAGAAGAGTGCTTGCTGTAGAGAGAAGATGGAGAGATAGATTTCCTTTTCTAGATGAGCCGAATAAGGTAGGACTCTCATTTCGATGATCCTAGGTGAGACCATTGTTGGCTTGGACAAGGCAGCGCTTGGTGTTAGTGACTCTTTTTTGGGAATCCACTATTATGGACTTATCTTGCAACCTTTTTTTGGTTGTAACTTTTTTTTTTTTTTGGATCGCCCTTATAGGTTTTCAATCCAGTATGCTACTTATTTTTTCTTAAGTTTCCCTTATGGGTTTTCAACCTAACAAACTTGTTATTTTTTCTTTATATTTTATTTTTTTTTACTATTTTTTTCTTCATTTCTTTTCAAATGTTGCTATTAGAGAGATTGGGACTATTGGCTACCCTCATTGTGGATGTGAGGCTTTATTACCCACAACATCATTCAAACTTTTGCATGTCAAGTCTTGTTATTTCTTAAGTTGGATTGATTAAATGGAAGTCCTATATCACAGTCACTAACATTTGTTGGAGCTGTATATGGTGGAATTTTTTTAAGTGTCATTATGAGGACTTATAAAGACTACATCATCATTCTTGCCCTAGCCTCAAACATATTCTATGACCCAACCCAAGTGCATCGCTAGTTTAGTGCTCCTCAGTTTGAGGTAGAGTTTCTTCCTTCCTCTTTTGAGGGCCCTTTGTGCTAGCACTTCTTGGATAGGTTTGAGACTACTTGGACTAGTCACTACACGACATGGTTGTGTCGCCTATAGAGCTACAAGCATCATATTAGAGGGTAGTAAACCATGATCATTCATGGAAAAAAGACTTCTTTTATATTTAATTATAGTTTTGAGGACATGTTTGATCAAATCTTCTTTAATTATGCAAATGTATTTCTTTATGATGTTATGCTTAATATAAAACATTTGCATTTTGCACAATACACATTAATTAATTGCATGATTACTATTTTTAATGATGGCACATTAGAATGTATATTCTCCTTGCCCATTGCCATATCCTTGCCAGTCCCTTTTTCTCTTATCCTTATCTTCCTTATTATATTTTGGGTGCCTGTTATTGATCCCTTAATGGTCAGTCACATTCTTTCGACTTTTTCTATATATGTATATTTTTGTGCTTTAACTTTTTCTTAAGCCGCTCTTTAGGGTTTTCAGCTTAGCGAGCTATTTTTTCTTTTTTCTTTCTTATTTTACTTCACTTTATGATTTGATGCCCCAATTTTTTGCCTAAGCCACCCTTTATGGTTTTTGATTTAGTAGACTACTTTCCTTTTCTCACACCTTGCACAAAGTATCTCTTTAACTTGTCCAGGTTCATTGGTTCGGTGAACTCATTTCCCCTTCACATTTGTTAATTTCACCAGACCACATGAATAGATCTACTTAACCATATAGGAAACTTTCCAATTTGACATGAATTTACCTTTAAGATCTTAGGTCTGTGATCAAACTACTTTTAACATCAAATCACTAACTTTTGTTATACTTGGCTTAACCCTTTTATTAAATGTGCAAGCCATTTTAGCATGATAAAATTGAATGTGATAAAAGGGCCTTCAACTTTTTCTCATCTAATAAAGCTAACTGTTCAAATATGTTTCTTACCCATTGTGATGCAAATAGCTAATGCAAGTTAGCAAAGGATCCAGTTCAACTTTAAGGCCTAATAACAAAAGGAAGGCTAAAAAAGTTTAAGGAGGCAATTGGAATATTCATGCAATAAAGAGCTACACTTAGATTAGCCAATAAAGAGTAAATTATGTGTGAAACCAATTAAAAGATTATAGGAGCTTAAACTCTTTAAAAAGAGCACTCAACTTAATATAATAAGGCCAACTTTGGGAAAGTGCTAAAGCCCAATTCATTTTAACCAAGACATAAAGCAAGAAGCCTAAGGCATTTTAAAGGAAGTCCTAGGTGTGTAAGCATGGAAATAAGGCCCAAAGTCAAAGACTCTTACAAGATATCCTTAGTTAACAATGTTTTATAATACCATTAGTATTTCCTCATTATGTTGAATCCTTTTCCTTTTCTATTTAGGATTACTAATTATTCTCTAGTTAGGAAAATATCTTGTTGGCCAATCATTATGTTACTTTAGTTTTCCTATTTAGCTTAGGATTGTCTTTTCCATTTCGAATTAGGAGAACTTGAATTCGATTAGGGAATGTAAATCAAATCCTATTAGGTTTTTGATTATTTATAGCCTTACAATACTTAATCCCTAATGGAAAAGCAGTCATTAAATCAATATTATTTCTTTTAGCAATTTTGCTTGTGAGATTAAATTTTTTTCTTGAGTTCTTGCATGGACTTGGTGAGATTATTGGGTGAGGGTTTAATAATTTTACAAACTTGTTAACTCTAATATTAAATTGGCTTGGTTTATTTAGGGTTAGAGTTAGCATAACTTTGAATCTTTATAACTTAGGTTGCAAGAAACAAGTTTTCTAGAGGTATAGTTGGGATTTGAGGATCAAAACTCCAATACTTGGTTTGACAGATTTAGGAAACTATTCTTAAGCATACGAGTAAGGAATCTAATCCAACCTTGTTCACATCATTTATTATCAGAGCTAAGGCTTCAAATCAAGCAAGTTATCTCCAAAATTTATATTCTTTGTGTTCTTAATTTTTTGGAATCAATTCGAGTCCTATCTCCTTCATAAGCTCTAATTTTATTTGTGCTTGTTCTATCTTATTCAATTCTATTCTCTTCAATTCTCCATCATCAAATTAGTTTTTTTAATCATTCTTTTGTATTTAATTCTAGTTATGGACCATTAGCATTAAGAAAATCACAAAAAAATTTCATATTGCGAAACTAGCTAGTTTCCTATCTCCATTTAGTTTCTTTGTGTTTCTTGTATCCCAATTCATTTTTCTTTATGTCCTAAGCATTCTTTGTGTTTATTTGTGTGTCTAAATGTGTCTAAGGCTAAGCCAAACTCATCCAAATTGAAAGAAAAGTGCAAATTTCGATTAGCACTCAATTCATCTAATTCAACTTTGATTAGTTTCTTTGCATTATTAAGCTATTCTTTGTGTTTCTTTTGATTTCAATTCTATTTTATATTTAAAAAAAAGGAAAAAATTGATGTAAAAAAAAGTCAAAAAAAGAGAAAAAGAAAGAAAGAAAAGAAGTTAGAGATCACATTTAACTTTTTTACAAACTAAGATCACATTTAACTTGTTTGCAAACTAAGTAACCAATTTTTAAGTTCTCATTAGTATTTGGCCTAGGTTATAAATTCCATTAATTTCAAATTTAATTTCTGTCTCAACACTTCAAAATTCCCTTTTTATCTTAAAATTTTGATTAGGCCTTTAAAGATTTGTTTCTTTCACTGATTGTGTTGATTTTTAAATCCTTTGTTTGCTAAGTCTTTCTAGGATTAGTTTGTTTGTTTGTGTTCAATTTAATCTTGAATTCAATATAAAGTAACTTAAGTCCTTAAAGAACTTAAAGAAAAGAATCCAAGAGAGGTGAAGGGAAAGAGTGGTTAGCTTAAAAAAGGGTAAAAGCCTGTTTTGAGTAAAACACAAGTGTGAGTGCTATCTTTTAAGTGTAAACACATGAGGGAGTGTTTAGTGAGGTTTGCTTTTGTTATTTACTAACCATGGCAGATCCCAAAGAAGAACTAAAGTGGCAGTTGTTTATAAAAGCTTCACAAGCTCAGATGGCCTAAATTGAGAAGTAATTCCAAGCAACGCTTGAGAAGATTGAAAGCTTACAAATCACCTTAAATTCTAACACCACCTGTACTAGTTATAAGCAACAAAGGCATAGGAGTATTGTTTAAGATGATCAGGAGGATGATTCCATGGAAGGCAGTTCACAAAGATATAGTAAGAAAGATGACAATCTCAATAACATCAAGATGGAGATTCCTACCTTTAGTGGTTCCAATTATCCCAAAGCCTATCTATCTTGGGAAAAAATGTAGATTTATTTTTTATTGTCATAATTATAATAAAGATAATAATGTTAAATTACCTATTATTGAATTTATGAGATATGCTTATGTATAGTTGATGATCAATATAACCCTAATTTCTCATGAGAGATTAATTCTCTTTTTGAGTACTTGAATGGACTTGGCGAGATTGTTGAGTGAAGGCTTAATTATTTGACAAACTCGTTAATTCTGATCTTAAATTGGATTAGTTGATTTAGGGTTTGAGTTAACACAACTTTGAATCTTTATAACTTAGATTCCTAGAAGCAAGTTTTATAGAGGTCTAGTTGGGATTTGAAGATCAAAACTCTAATACTTGGTTTGATAGATTTTGGGCAACTATTCTTTAGCATACAGATAAAGATCAATCCAACCTTGTTATGCATATTATTTTCTAGTTTTAATTATTTTCCATGTTTTAAATCTAGTTTTTTATTTTCCTTTTTCATTTAAAATGTGTTTTAACAAGAAAAGTCCTTTAAAATCTAGTTTTTATGTTTCTAACACTTCTTCCTCTAAATATTTGTTTTCTTTTGATTCTAGTCTAACTATTTGTAAACATTTGTTTTACTTTCATTTTTTTCTTTAGGTGTTGGCACAGTAAAAAAATTTTCTTTCGATTTTAAAAGTTCTTTTTCTTTTTGTGTTTCTAATTCTTCTTTGGATTCTTAATATTATGTAAGATTTTCTCTATCTAGTGCTTTTGTAGCAAAGAAATTGTTTGCTTTAATGTTTCTCCATACTAGATGAAAAATGCGCATAGGGTTTCTATTAGACATTTAATTTTAGTTCAAGCTCTTTTACTAGATTTTGTATATTCTAACACTATTATAGGTGGTTCCATATGTGTTGTATTCTATCTGAGTGAAAAGACTTACAATTTGTATGATAAGTTTAATTAGGATTCTTTTTGTTAGTTCTTACGTTTGATTTTTTTTTTTACTTTCTTATATGTCTATATTTAAGGACGAATCCTATTGAGGAAGGAGGAAATGATACAAACAACCAAAGCAAGTTAACAAAGGATCCACTTTAGTACCCTAGCCTTAGAGTTTTCCTTACTAATGACTTTCAGTTCATATGAGGACCACAAACTCCCACATGCACTTATTCCATGACTATACTCGCCTTTTCCTCTACTAAATATCTCAAGTGAACCCTACCGGGCATCCTCTTCTATATTATGCCATTGTAGACTATAAATTGCAATGCAACCTTTGGATTACATCTTATCTCTATCTTCAACCTCTTCAGGGTACTCTCCACTCTCTAGGTACCTTTATACGTTGTAATATAAGGGATGGTTATCCACTAGCACATGCATCACCTTTTGATTAACATGGCATGATGCTCCGAATCAAAGCATGATTAACGATTTCATTGACATTGCCTTTGGCCCATCCTAAGCAAAAAACTAAAATTACTAAGGCATTAGCCATTACATTCTCTTTTCGCGGTAGGTGATGGAAAACTATTCTCTAAAAGTTTAGCACCAACTCCTTCACATGTTCTAAGTATGGGCTCAAACATTCTTCTTTAATTGCCACTCATTAGTCACTTAAGATATGACCAATAATGATTGTTCGAAGAGTTTCACTATCATGACCCTTATCTGTTTCATAAGTTCTAACCCGAGTGCACATGTTTCATATTTTGCCATGTTATTGATCATACTAAAGTCCAATTTCTTGGCCATAGGGAAGAGTTCCTTTTCTAATGAAATCAAAATAAAATCTTATACCTCTTCCTTTCCTATTCACTGCTCTGTCAAAGTACACCTTCCAACCTTAAGGCTTAATTGCTCATAATTCTTCATCTGGGAGTAGAGGAAGTTCATATTGTCCTTTTTTAAAGGGTTTTATGCTAAGTACTTTGCAATTGCCCATCATTTAATCACCTTCTTGGTCACATACTTGATGTTAAACTTAGTCAACATGATCAACCATTTTGCCAATTTTCTAATAAGGAAGGGGCTTCATGTAGGTATTTAATTGAGTTAAGTTTTAAGACCACCTTTATGGAGTATGATTGCAATTCATGCCTCAACTTGTTTATGGCATACACCAATGCTAGGCACACCTTTTTCTATTTAGTTGTACTTATTCTCATGAAATAATAGCTTCTTACTGAGATAATACACTACTTGCTCATTTCCTATTTCATCTTTTTGAGCCAGCATCATGTTTAGTGTGTAATTTATGTATATTTCATAACTAATTCCTTTCCAATATTGGTATTATTATGTTAATTTTGCATATAAAAAGGATTAAAGGATGTAAATTTATATTTTGTTAGTTTAAAAAGGATTAAAGTAAGTCGAGTAAAATGTATTCAAAGTGTACACCCTTGGCAAATAGTTGTGGACCCTTAGAAACCTAAAAATGAGATTTTTAAAGCCTTTCAAGCTATTTCTTTTTCAATCCCCAAGCTTCTTACTTGGTAAACACCTCAAGAGCATTATTTAAAGAGGCAAAACCCCATGTATTGGGACATTAATAACCCATCTAATGCATCAAATAACCATCTAAAATGTGAAGAAATCAATCAAGCAAAAGTTTAGGATCAAAGAGGAGCAAGAAGGCAATCATACAAGAGCTTTAAGAATTAAAGTCTATGGCTTCCAATATCATTAGTTTGATTGTTTCTTCTTCTCTTTCTCCTTTTATAAGCTAATTATCTTTAAGCTAGGGTTGTATATAGATCTTGTTTAACTCTTATGATTATCTAATTTAAGTTCTTTTGATTTTATTCATTATTGTGTTAGCAATCATTGTGTGTTTATTATTATTAATTAAAGGGCCCTTAATCATATTGAATTTTGTGAATTGACTACCGAGAGATGCTTTTCATGAAATAAACCTTTAATGATTTCCTTATTCTATTATGTGTTAAGCGACCATAATAGTTTATTGCTATCACTTGGATCTTGTTTTGTTTGATAATTACATGATGCTTAACTATTGTATTGAGAGACCTTTAGTTTAACATGTTCATGTATGTTAATTAATACTTAAGAGAGATTAATTAATCAACTAAGTGATATGATAGTAACACTAGATGAATGAATCAATTGAATGGAACATTAAAAGCCATAAGTGGTTAATAAGTGAAGTTGAGCCTTTAATTAACTTCTGCTATGTATTGTTTTCTTTACAATTACTTTGTTTATAGTTTATCTAGTTTTACTTCACAATTTAAACCTTCTTTTATTTAATATTTCTAGATAGTACAAGGAATAAGACTTTAGCACTTATTGCACTATCCTTGTGGAATGATATCCATAATTTTTTTACACTTTATTCTTCATGACCTGTGCACTTGCAACTCAAAGGGTTATATATATACACTAGCTCAACATTAAGTTTTTAGCATCATTGACAGGGATCAATGACATTAATATTAAGCAATTGTTTATATATTAATCTAGAATTTATTTTTATTCTTTATATAGTTTTTATTTCTTATTTTTTAAAATTAATTATAACTTCAAGATATGGATATGCTAAAGTCTTTACAAGCTCAGTTATCTATCCTTTCCAAATGATTAAATTCCATGACTTTTAATATGGCTAATTCTTCTTTTTCATGGGTGATATGTGAATTTTATGGGAAGGTTGGCCATAGAAAAATAACATGCCACATGGGGAATCCTATAAGGATAAGTGATATGCAAATTGTACGAGGTAATTAGTCATAAAATCATAACTTGTCAAATAGGGAATTCAGTCCTTTCAACCCCAAGAGGAAAAGTCTAACTTCAAAATCCTATAAGAGAAATTCCTGAAGCTAGATTAGCACAACAAGATGAGATGATAATTTATCCAATTTTTTATCAACCACCAATCTACCAACCCTAAGAGTAGAAGTTTAACCTAGAAATCCTATTAGAAAAATTCGTCGCCTAAATTGTTGCTAGGTTAGAAAACTAGGATGAGATGATAAAAAATTTAAATGCAAAACTAGGAAATTATTTTTCTTCTTGCTATAAACTTGAGATTCAAATGGGACTAATAGATAATGATTTAAACTTTATATCTTATATGACCTTACTTAGTATATTCAAGCCCTATCTAATGGAGCAAGTTAAGGAAATTACATAAATTACATTAAGGAGCAGTAAGGAAATTAATTTAAAGGTGAAAAAGGAGGAACCAAAAATGCAAAAGATAAGGACAATTAGCTAATCAAGAAAGACAATCCAAAGAAGGATGTTGATCCTTCTATGCCTCATAAACCTTATCCTTTAAGATTAAAGAAGTGTAAGGAGAATAAAGAGTTTATCAAGAAAGATAATCCAAAGGAGGAAATCAATCCTTATATGCCACTCAAGCATGATGTGCCTTCTATACCTTTTCCTTTAAGATTAAAGAAGTATAAGAAGAAGAAAGAGCTCATTAAGGAAGATAAACCACAAGGAAAACCACCCATGGAGAAGGAGAGATTTTTTAGCAATGATGAAAATGAAAAATTATGTATGAAGTTTGTCACCAAAAAAGAGGAAGTTTTAAGCTTGAATAATTT
The DNA here is from genome assembly GCA_949677035.1 of Omphalea diandra. Classification (NCBI taxonomy): domain Eukaryota; kingdom Viridiplantae; phylum Streptophyta; class Magnoliopsida; order Malpighiales; family Euphorbiaceae; genus Omphalea; species Omphalea diandra. Next base: position 11,868 of record CATIWR010099028.1, on the reverse strand, counting down.
AAAATGGCAAGAGATGAAGAATATTTTATTGTCAAGGATTGCAATGTAAGTAATCCTTTCCCTTTTAAAATTCATGATACTAACCCATCTTCTGTATACCTTATTGATAGATTGATCTGTGATGAGGTAACAAAGACACCTTCTTATCTTCTACATGTTGATTAATTGTAATAAAGACTCCTCCTTATTTTTTACATGTTGAATAATTAGACCGATTACCTTATCTTTATAATCATGTATATTTTAAAAGAGCAAAATACCTCATATGTTCTAATCTTTAATGTCATAAACCTAGAGAAAGAAAAGAGGTCAAGAAAAAGAAAGAGGCATTTAAAATGGACCGTCATTAATTTAAGGAATTTGAGTCCAATAAATTGCATGCATCCTATATGAAAGACAATGACAAACCTAAGGTGAAACTTAAGTGAAAACTTTTTGGGTTAAAGCTAAAGACCTTAAATTAGCATGTTTCTTTTCTTTTTGTTATTTTTATATGTCCTTTTGCTTTATTTTTTGTGTTCCTAATTTTTGCTTAATGCTTGTCTTAATTGCAAATTTTATTTCTTTTTACATTCTTTAAGGTAATCCTTCTTTACCCCTCTTCTCTATTTTGCATTCATTGCATCATTGGGGACAATGGTGGATTTAAGTTTGACAGAATTAGGGGATTTTATGTGCTTAATTTATGCTTTAAATGTTAATTTAGATGATTAAAGGATTGTTTTTAAGTTCTAAAGTTGAATAATCAATGAAGAATATGATAACTTGTTTAGTTCAATTGAGCTAAATTTGCTTATGATAATGATTTGGTATTGGTTAACATGTTTGATTTATAGTTAATTATCATAATAAAACAATTTGAGCGCACCTTGGTGAATTATGGATTTTAAAATTAAAACAAATAATTATGCATGACTTAGGTAAGTCGGCACTTCTACACATGTTAGAACTTGCTAGACCATCTTTTGAGGTGAAGTCTTAGAACCTGGAAACTTTAAGAAAATGATTAATGCATTCTTTGACTACCCCCATTGTTCCCCATCCATGCCTTTCTATGTATTATCTCTTGTTATCTCTTTAAGCCTTAATATATGCTCACCTGTGATTATAAGTAGCCTTTTCTTTCTTAAAACCATTACTCTTATTATAACCATATAACCCAAATGATCTTTTAGCTTCCTTACAAGAGAATAAGTTAGAATATGTTTATATAATGGTGTAAATTATTAGTTATGTGCATAATTAGAAGGGTTGCAAGAAAGGCATGTCAATTGTAAAATTATGAGCGTAAAGTCTAAATCAAGTTTGGGGATGGCAAGTATAAGAAAAAGAAAAAAAAAAGAAAGTAAAAGAAAAAAGCGAGAAAATAAATAAAAGAAGAACAAAAACCATGAATAATTTTGCATATGGATGGATGTATTTTTGAAAATCTTATAAGGAATGAACATAATAGATAAACTTATTATTTCAATTTCAATTTGCATTATTGGTATAATTCAATTTTTTAAAAAAATTACAAGTTTAATGACCTTATGATCCTTAGGTTGTTAAGATCTACATTAGTGGAGAATAGTGAGATAGTTTTGTCTATGGTCATGTGTGATTTATAAGAATTCAAAGTTAAGTCTTGCTTAAGTTGTATGTGATTATAAATTGAAATTTTGAATGAAATATGTTACCAAGGCACATACACTCTCTATTGTGTTAATTAATTGTAAATAAAACATATTAGTTAGGAGCTTGTTATTGTAAGCCTATTTACTTAATTGGTGAAAATTTTAGTTATTCTTGAGATAAACTTCTCATTAAGACTTGGGAACATGTTTTTGATCATTTAAGTTATTGGATTTTACTCAAATTAGTTCTTGCTTGAAGATAAGCACATCATTCCAATAGAGTTCTCTTTTATGGTTAGATACAAAATAAATGGCTTTCCCAAACTCAGGAATTTCAGTACTGATGAATTATTCAAATACTCCTTTATCTTCTTAAAGATTTTATGGTACTATTCATTCCACTCTATTGATTAATCCTTATTCAGCAGCTTGAAGCTCGACTCATAAATAAGGGTGAGCTTTGCTATGAACCTATTGATGTACTATAGGATTCTAAAAATACTTTTTAGAATTCAATCTCAAGTTGTACTCGTCGAATCTTTTTAAAAACTTTTAACATATAGGCAACTTAAATGAACTTACACAATCCAACATACTCCTATCTTGGGTCCATGTAAAACACATTCCACTTCATCAAATCAAACTACTCTTTCTCTAAATCCTTACTAATGGTCTAAAAAAGTCATTCCAGGAGATACTACAAAAACTCCAGATAAGTGAACTTCCTTTTATCCTTTTAGGGCCATATAGACTAGTAGCTATATAAAGTTATAAATTATCCTAAATTTTGGCTATTTTTATCTTTCATAACCTATTTGGCTTTCTTTATCCTCTTCTTCTTTCCATCCTCCTATTTTGATGAGTCTTGGGAATTATGATAACCTAATTCTCTGACCCCCATTTGGAAGAAAGCCTTTTCAAGTTTATCCATATCATCATCTGATGGCTCCTCATCATCAGTGGTCTCATCCTTAACAATCCTAGTCACCCCGCTTTCCTTTATAAAGAAATTAGATAGTAGTCTGTGCAAGTTCTTCACTTTTAACTTTAATCCTTTAATGCATTACCCATGTCCTTTTCATGTAGTTTGAGTATGAATCTCTAGACACTCTGACACTCTAGTGGAATTCTTCCTTATTATCTCAATAAGAAATTTATATTCCTTATAAATTGCCATCACATTAGGATCAACCTATTTATCTACAACCCAAATAACCTGAAAGCCTTAGAGATGTAGAACGACCACTATTAATGCTCATACAACCTCCCTCCCTAACCTCTGCATAGATGGTCATAATCTCACTCTTATCAGGAATCTTAACTTTTTGATGAATAATGGAGGGTATACCGCTTAATGGATGATACCAAGTCCTCCCTAATGGAAGTGAGAAAGTGATAAGTATGTCCAAAATTATGAATACCACCATTGCCTCTACTACTCCCGTCTTTACCATAGTTTTGAACACACTTGAAGCTGGCTAAAGGATTGTGACATTCTGCTGCTGCCCTTAGCAACAAAATTTTTCATCGCTAAAATTTTGTTGTTATTTCGTAGCTAATCTTAGCGACGAAATAGAGATGAAATTTCCATTACTAAAAATAGTGATAGAAAAATCAATTGCCAAGTTCAGCTATGGAAAAATTTTGTTGCAAGTCCGTCGCTAGTTTGACATATTTTCTTTTCAATTTATTTAATATTTTGTAGATTAACATATTGATAGTTATATTTTATACTCATAAATTTGCATTAAAAATAAATATTTTATTATTTATTTATTTAATTTTAAAAATTAAAGTTAGTAATATTAAAATTAATAAATTTATTATACTAAGACTTTTATTATCACATTTATAAATGATCAATTTATTGAATTTTAATGCTAATATATGATCATTTCTTTAAATCTAAATATCAATATGTTATCAATTATAAAATAAATCAATCATAAAAATTTTAAATTAAATAACTAGCAAGTATAATTATAGATAATAAAATGAAATTTAATAACTCTAAAATTTTATAGAATTTATAACTATATATTTTCAATTAACAAACATTAACAATTACATATTTTCAAGCAATAAAAAATTAATAATTACATATTTTCAAGCAACAAAAAATTAAGAATTACAAATTTTTAAGTAATAAAATATTAACAAGTTACATATTTTCAATTAACATAACAAAATGGAGAATGAAGTGTAGGAGGCGATGGTAGGGTGGTGAAGGAGGCTATGGAAGAAGCATCCGTGGAGGAGTGACAACTAGTAGAGGAGGCGACAATGGAGGAAGCGATGGAGGAGCTGACGATGATGGGTGGTGGAGGATGCGATGAAATGCAATGAAGGAGGTGGATGTAGGAGTGACGGAGGATGAGAAGAAGGAAAGAAATGAAAAAAAAGAGAAAAAAAAAATATATAGAGAATCATGTGAAAAATGAGTGGAGAAGAAATAAATAGAAGGTAAAACATTATAACAACACAAATTTTTGTTTTTAAATTCAAATTTTATTGCTAAATAGTCAAATATTCAAAATTTTTATTTAGGAGCAAAAAAAATTAGCGACAAAATTTCCATCACTAATTTTTGCACCTAAAAATCTTTTAATTTTTATTTTTAAGAAAAAATATTCATCAATAAAAATTCTACAGCTAATCCATCGCTATTTAGCAACAAAACTGCATTCATCTCTAATTTTTTCACTTAAACAACTTTAAATTTTATTTTGGAGCAAAAAATTTAGTGATTGAGAATTTCATCGCTATTTAGCACAAAATTGAATTAATCACTAATTTTCTACCTAAACAACTTTTAAATTTTTATTTTGGAGGTAAAAAATTAATGACAAAAAATTTTGTCACTAATTTGTTGATAAAGTAGCTAGTCGCTAGACTTAGCTATGAAAAATTATGTCGCTAGTTTTGTCACTAAGTCTAGCTTTTTTTTTATTTTATTAATATCTTAATATATATATAATATTATATTTATATATTTCATATATTATATTATTATTTAATATCATTAATATAATATAATATCATTATTTTATTATATTACAACTTTATATTATTAATAATAATATTAATATATTATATGATATTAAATATTAAAAATTATTTATGTATAATTTGATTTTATTAATATAAAATTTTATTATTATTTATATTATACTTAAATAGCGACGAAACCAGCGTTCGCAACATTTCGTCGCTAGCTTAGCATTAAATTGTTTGTCGTTAAGCTTAGTGACAAAATTTTCGTTACTAGGTGTAGTTACCCATCAACAAAATTTCTATCATTAATATTAGTGATGAAAAATTCTATCGCTACGTTGTCAACACTGAATTGGTATAAACTTGGTGCTAGTTTTTCCTACAAATTTAGCGATGAATTTCTAATTCATAGCTCATTTGAGAATTCCATTACTATTTAGCTATGAAAAAATTTCATTGCTAAATCCATCGCTATTTCAATAGTTTTTTGTAGTGGCTCTAGCATGGTGTCTGTCAGCACCTTGAAAGCCTTTATAACTATTGTGAATGCTAAGGGAAGAATGTCCAAATAACATATGACCCCAAGGCATTGCACTCACTTTTTAACTTTGAATGATAACAAAACTATTATTTTGAAAGATAAAAAAACTATAACAATACTAAAAGAAGTTCTAATGTTTGTGTTTTAGTGTTTTTGGATTATTTGAACAGACCCGACGAATGTTAATGAAAGAGATTGTTATGAATACTTGGAGATATGTGACCCTAAGACCTGACTAATGTTAAAGGGTCTGAACAAGTTCGATGGGCATTGTGCAAGTTCAACAGGCATTAAACATCTCCAATGAGTGTTGGCAATCATGCAATAGGCATTGAAGATATGTTGTAGATGCGCAAAGTCTTATAGACCTTGTAATGAGCATTGTACTTTTGCAATGGGCGTTGGACCATTCATCGGGCATTGAAAGATAGACAATAGATGTTAATTAGAAGCTGTAAATTGAAAAAGTCCTCTAGACCTCATAACAGGCGTTAGAGAAGTGCTCCAGGTTTAGCTGTGCTAGACCTCGCCATGAAAGTTGAAGTTTCACAATGGGCATTGATTTGGCCTAGCAATAGGTGTTGGAAAAGTGTCTAAGCTTGAGCTAAAGCTTATAGAACTCGAGATGGGCATTAGCCTTTCTCCATAAGCATTGAAGGAGTTTCTAATTAGCATTGCAAATTGCTTAATTGTCATGAAAAGTAATTGTACAAAGTGAAAAATAGAGCACAAGGTTTAAGCTTTCTATAAATGAATAATGAGAATTGTTCTTGGTCCAACAAGTGTTGTAGTCAAAGGCAACAATTGTTGAGTAATGATCAATAAGCGTTGAAAGTAACCATTACAAGTTCAATAAGGGTTGATGAAGAACAATGAGTGTTGTCATCTCTAATGGCTAGTTTTGCAAAAAAAGTTTTTAGACTAAATATCAACTGTTCCAACAGTTAGTTTTGGAGGTTGGCTATATAAGGGGCATTTTTGAAGACTAGAAAGGTTAAAAGAAAGTTTGGAGAAAATTGTGAAAAACTTGTAAATGTTTTAGCAAGTCTTTTTGCAAACCTTTTTAGGTGTTACTTATATTTGGGTAGAGCAAGAATTATTTTTGTTACTCTTTTAAGAGTAGGTTTTCTTGAGCAGTAATAGAGTATTTGTTGCCTAATTTGAGAGGCATTGACACTACTTAGATTTATCCTTGTTAGTGGTTGTAAAGGTTGATATTGTGCCTAAAAAAATACCAAGGGAGAGGTTATCCTTAAGCTTATAAAAGGGAAGGTTATCTTTGAGCCTATAAAAGGAAAGGTTCTTTCTGAGCCTGTAAAAGTAAAAGTTGTCCTTGAACTTTTAAAAGGGAAGGTTCTTCCTTAGCCTAGAAAAGGTAAGGTTTTGTTCTCAAGCCTAGAAAAAATCTATACAAAGGCCTAAGTGAAAGCCTGGGGAGTGGAGTAGGTAAGTTGTCGAACTACCATAAATCCTTGTGTTGATTTGTGTTATTTACTTTCATAATATTTGTTTAGTTTATTTGTGTTTTTAGTTTTCAATTATAACCCAATTCACCCCCTTTTAGGTTGCCACATCTTTTGCTCATTCAAACAATTGGTATCAAAGTCTAATCTCTTTTGAAGATTGAGTGCAAGTGGGACACGATCATGGCAACACGAAATAAATATAGACTAGAAGGATAATCAGTTGTGAGACCTTCCTTATTCAATGGAACATACTACTAGTATTATAAGAGTAGAATGTATTACTTTTTCATGTATGAATCCATTGAGTTATGGAGAATTGTAAAGAGAGTCCATACCCTATAATGAAAACACTTGTTGATGGGACTCAAATATAAAAGGACATTAATGAGATGTTTGATAAAGAAAAAAGGCAAGTTGCTAACAATGACGAGGCCATCCATATGCTCTTTTGGGCCTTAAGTAGAAGTGAGTACAATAAGGTAAGCATTTAAGTCAACTTTCAAGGAAACCTAGGAGGCCTTAGAGATCATACATAAGGGAATAAATTAGGTTAAAGAAAATAAGATGAAGACCCTTATTTGTCAGTATGAAACCTTCCTTATGAATTTTGATGTAATAATCTCAAGAATATATGATCAATTCAATGAGATTATTAGAGAAATGAAGGCTTTTGGGAAGACATTCACCAATGCGAAACTTATGAAGAAAGTTTTAAGGTGTCTACCTAGGGAGTGGCTTGCTGGGAAAGCTCATTAACTATGAGATGAACCTCAACTAAAAAGCTCCACCCATATTTAAGGATGCAAATTGGAAGAAAATAGGAATAACTCTCAAATCTACCTCCAAATGTCTTAGCTCAGATGATAATGAAGAGCTAGATGAAAAGCAAATAGCCTTCCTAACAAATAAATTCAAAAGATGTTAAAGAAGAAGGGCATAGGCAAGCTTGAGCATATTAAATAGTATAGATGTGGAAGGCTAGGCCACGTGAAAGCAGATTGCCCAAAAGTTAGAGCTAAGAATAAGGGCAAGAAGAATAAGAAAGCCTACAAAGCCACTATGGATGACTCTAGTGCATCTGAACCAAGTGAGGATAAATAAGAGCTAAGGAGTAAGAAAAGAGAAAGAACCAATATCTACTTCATGGCTTTGGAGGAGAGCTCTTCAAAATAGGTATGTTCTAGCTCTTTTGATAGTGATTTAGATGTGGATGATTAAGAATTAGAAAACATGTTTACCATTGAAAATTTTATTAAGCCCTAAAATCCACAATAATGATCTTGATAAAAGTTTTAAAAAAAACAAAATTTTAAAAATTGAATTGGTAAAACTAAAGAAAAGTTTTGAGCTATTACAAAAGGAAAATGAGGCTTTGATAAAAGAAAAAAAATTTTGTGAAAATATGTCTTCCTAAAATGAGAATTTCAAGAAAGAGATCTTAACTTTGAAAGACTCAATTGCCTCATTTATAAAAGGAAAAGAAAAACTAGATCTTATTTTGGGCTATCAAAAGACTTCAAAAGATAGACATGGCTTAGGTTTTGATCATTTTAAACCTTCCACTTCTAAGCCAAAGTTTGTGAGAGCTTCTACTAAAGCTAGAACTCCTTCACCTTCATTTATATGCATAATCATAACTGCTCTCACCCTCACTCTTACAAGCCAAAGGCAAATCATGATTTTATTTATAGAACTAGGCATGCCAAGAATGCAAGGGTTCCTTTACGTCATAGGCACCAATCAGTTAGGAAGCCACCTCAAACTTGCTCTACATAAGAGTTGAAGAAAGCATTCATTTGGCAATAATTTTATTATGGAAATTGTCTCCATAAAGCATACTTTTGTTATACTAGGTTGAGAGATGAGCATATTTATGTTGCTAACCCCCCATGGACACAAGAGAAAATGGATACTAAAGAAAGTTTAGTTTTACAGATTTGAAAAACCCTCACCCTCTACTCAAAATGGAGAATCAAATGATAAGTGAAGCTGTAGAAATTGAAGAGGAGGTAAAGTTCTTTTATAAAGATTTTCATTGTTTAGAGAATACAACAATTGTCATAAATTGGTATCAGATGTAATATATCTTTATCCCTCCTTTTGTTTTGTTTAATATGCGTTTACTGAGGGGGAGTATGTTTTATGAACCATCAAAAGTATTAGTTTGAAGTTTTATTTTAAGAATCTTTAGCAACTATCATTCTTTTCTTGCTTTCCTTAATTTGTGAAGAGAACATGTAACCCTAAGTTATGTCAACTGAATTTGTGTTTGAATACCTTGGGTGATTTGTCAAAAAAAAAAAGAAGCATAAAGATAGGGGAGTTTTCCTTTGCTAAGTCTTTTATATTTTTGGTACCATCATGTTTGCTTTGTTTTTACGGAAGTTGGTCTAGATTTTAGAAAAAGTATGTTTGTATGCTTGTAAGGGGAGAACTTTTTTTAGGAGAATTTTGTATATCTTTTTGTCATGATGATAAAAAGGGAAGAAGTTTTGGATGATTTGATTGCTTTGTTTGGTATCTTTTATGGGACATCATTTAGTATCTTATGTGGTATAACATTTGGTACATTATGTGGCATAACATTTGGTATCTTATCTAGTATATTTGGTATGAATTTTTGTCTGGATATTTTGAATTGGTATCAAACCTTATGTTGAATAAGTATCAAGCCTTATGTCGATATTTTGATTGGTATATTTCTTATAGTTTTGTGTTTTAACATTTGGTATCCTTTGAATGTTTAAGCTTTGTATTTTTGGTATCAAAACATCTTAGTTTTGTCATCATTCAAAAAAGGGGAGATTGTTATGAATGTTAAAGGGAGAATGTTTGGAGAACATGTGACCTCAAGGCATTAGACTTACCCTTCTACTTTGAATGATGTGTTTTAAATGATAACAAAACTAAGAGAAGTTATAATCTTTGTACTTTAGTGTTTTTGGATAATTTGAACAGACCCAACAAGCGTTAAAGGGGGAGATTGTTATGAACACTTAGAGGATATGTAACCCCAAGACATGACTAACGTTAAAGAGTTAGAACAAGTTCAATATCCAAGTTCAACGAGCATTGAACATCTCCAATGGGTATTGGCAATCATGCAACAAGCATTGAAGATGTGTTGTAGATGCCCAAAGTCTTTTGGACCTTGCAACAGTCATTACACCTTTGCAATGGGCATTGAACCATTTAATGAGCATTGAAGAATGGACAATGGATGTTGATTAGAAGATGCAAATTGGCAAAGTCTTATAGACCTCGCAACAACCATTATCCCTTTACAATGAGCTTTGGAGAAATACTCCAGGTTGAGTTGTGTTAAACCTTGCCAAAGGCATTGAAGTTTCACAATTGGCATTGATCAAGCCTAGCAATAGGTGTTGCATATTTGCAATAAGTGTTGGAAAAGTGTCTAAGCTTGAGCTAAAGCTTTTGAAACTTAAAATGGGCTTTGTCCCTTCTCAATTAGCCTTGAAGAAGCTTTTAACGGGCATTACGAATTGCTCAACAGGTGTGGGAAGTAATTATGCAAAGTTTAAAAAGTAGAGCACAAGGTTCGAGCTTTCTAAAATTGAATAACATACATTATCCTTGTTCAATAGGCATGGGAAGTAACTGTGCAAAGTTTAAAAAATAGAGCATAAGGTTCGAGCTTTCTGAAAATGAATAACATACATTATTCTTGCTCCAACAAGTGTTACAGTCAAACCTAATGTACATTGAATAAAGATCAACATGCATTGGAAGTAACCACTACAAGTTCAACAGGAATTGATGAAGAACAATAGGGGTTGCCATCTCTAACGTCTTGTTTTAGAGAAAAGCTATCAGACTTAAAATTCACTATTCTAACAACCAATTTTAAAGGTTGGCTATATAAGGATCATTTTTTAAGACCAAAAAGGTTTCAAGAAACTTTGTGAACAACTTGTAAACATATTAGCAAGTCTTTATGCAAACCTTTTTGGGTGTTGCTTCAATTTGGATAGAGTGAGGATTGTTTTTATTACACTTTTGAGAGTAGATTTTATTGAGCACTAATAGTGTATTTACTATTTGATTTAAGAGGCATTGACACTATTTGGATTATACTTGCTAGTGGTTGCAAAGGTTGGTATTGTGCTTAGAAAAATACTAAGGGAGAGGTTATCCTTGTGCAAAAAGGAAGGTTCTTCTTAAGCCTGTAAAAGGGCGGGTTGTCCTTGAGCCTGTAAAAAGGAAGGTTCTTTCCTTAGCCTATAAAAGGGAATGTTTTGTTTTTAAGCTTGTAAAAAATGAATATTTAGGCCTAAGTGAAAGCTTGGGAAGTGGAGTAGGCAAGTTGTCGAACTACTATAAATCCTTGTATTGATTTGTATTGTTTGCTTCCATAATATTTGCTTATTTTGTTTATGTTTATCGTTTTTAAATCACAACCTAATTTACCTCCCCTCTTGAGTTATGACATATGCCACTCATTCCAACAATAACTAACATGTATGAATGAACACGATTCTTGGCATTTTGAGTTCCTATGAACGTTAGGAGCTCAAGCATGTAAAAATCAGCCTAGATATTCTTAGGTTTACTACTAAGCCATTCTTTGATATATGTTCCAATCTTTAAGCCTTTATACCTAATGCCTTTTGAATCTTCTTTAACTACTTGGGAAGTCATCATATTGAGCGCTCTCTTTGCTCTCCATAGATTTATCAATAATATAATTGTGGTATTTCATATTTCCTTAGGAAGCTTGTTTTATGGTACTCCTTCATCCCAAATAAATCATCGTCAATCATTACAAGTTGAAGAGCCTCTATGGGTGTCTTTCCCTAACCAACTATACTAGTAGATGTATCTCTTTTGCTCAAAATTTCATTAACCCATTTGTTCACTTCCTCAATAATCCTCTCCTCCATCTTATTGTTGAAATAAGCCATCATTGTTTTCAAAATCTTGAGCGACATAGAGGGTTCCATGAGCAAATCAATTCTCCAAATCGGCTTGGGTGCCTTACTCTTTTGTATGAGATGGTTATCCCTTCTTTTCCATGAGGGTTTGGATGTAGTTATGATGGCTATAAGACAAGGGTTACCAGCATTGTCACCACCCCATTAAATCATCATTTATTACTCTAAGTCTATCCATTATTAAAAAAAAAACCTTAAGTCAATGATCATTTAATTATCACAATCATCTTTCACACAATGTCTCTTGTTCACAACATAGTCATTATTTACAATAAAGTATACATGACTAAACCAGCTGG
>CATIWR010099023.1:0-37788 GCA_949677035.1 Omphalea diandra | reverse complement strand
TATATATATATATATATATATATATATATATATTCATTTTACGCCATTGCTTACCTAGGATCAGTATTATTGAGAGAACCACTTATTATTTTTTTAAAAATATATATATAAATCTCTCACTCATATAATAAGATTTAATATAATTTGATTTAAATATAACAACATTAATGTTATATATTGATTCATCATTATAATCAAGAAATATAAAAATATTTTTGTTATAATTTCTCCTAAAAACTTCTAATCTTATTGAAAGAGTTTTGTATGTATTTTAATTAGATTTTAATTATATCTGTAATTAAAAATAATTTTATGGATCAAAATGGATATTATTGTTAAAGTGAAACATTTATTGAGGTTTATACGGTAAGTTGTAGTTACAATAAAGCGATAATTTATAGATTAATATATATTGTGACCTTTCCAAAAGGGGTTATAATGTATATTAATTTTGAATATCATGTGTGAGATAAAATAATTTGTTTTTAAAGATATACTAGTCTAGAGAGTCTATCTATTCAAAGGAGACAAATGTATCAAAAACATAAGGAATCTAATTTATTTGCTTCATAACTAGAAATTCTACTACACGTGCATATTCTACCCAAATGAAAATGTATAGTGACGCTAAAATTTTCTAGATAGTGTGAATTAAATTAAATTTGTATGTAGCCTAGTTCTAATATATCCTCTTGTGTTGTTTTGAATAGTCTTCTTTAACATGATAACAGTGCAACCATTGAAATATTGACTAGCATAAATTTTAAGAAATAGAAAGGGGAAATGAATTTGGATTGGGTATGAGAGAGATAAATTTTGCCTTGCATTAAGATAAGCATACTAAACTTAGTGGTGAGAGTAGTGTTGAGAAAAAGAAATTATATGCTAAGTGGTAGATATCCAATCATTTAAGTCTTATTGAGGAGAACTATTTCTGAGTACCTACTGGTAAAGATCTCTTTGTCGCTGTAGAGTAAAGGTACTATGTATCTAATAAAGCTGAGGTTGGGACCCTTATTAGTAATTTAACCAATATGAAATATAATCATGTTACAGGTATGAGAGATTATATTCTTATGGTTCCTCCTTAAACCAAACTTAAGGGACTTAATCTTGATATTTCTGATGATTTATAGTTCACTAATTTCTTAATACTTTGCCTTCTGAATTTAGCCAAATCAAGATGGTGTATAATACCTAAAATAAAACTTAGAGTATTAATGACCTTGTTAATAAATATGATGTTGAGAAAAAGAAAATTAAGAGTAAGAAGGTGAGATTGTTATACTAATGACCTAATCTAAGCTTAACATAAGAAAGGATAAAATTTTAAGAGGCACGGGAATAATAAGGCTATAAAGGTGGGAGATTATGGATTGATCATACAAGTAGGGTGAATTTTGTAAAAAAGATGGTCAAAAAAGAGGTGAGTGCCATGAGTTCATATTGCATTACAGAAGAAAAAAAAAGGTAATCTTTTAGCTTTTGTTTACTTTGGATCATATATGGTTGACGTACCAACAATTTTTGGTGGCATGATAATGGTGCAATTACCTTATAAGAGTTTAAAAGTGTTGTCCTTAAAGAGCTCTAAAGAGGGAAGGGTTGAATAGGAGTATGAAAAATTTTGCAAAATTAAAACAAAGAAGAAGATTCACAAAGGTAATGAAGGATAAGAGAGGGAACACAAAATAATTTATAGAGGTTCAATATTAACCCTTGTCTATGTCTTCTCCTCTGTAATAACCCATTAGGGAGTTCCACTAAATAAGTATCTTATAGGTGCTCCTCAAAATTTTACAAATGAATTTCTAAGTATCGTTGAACCCTAGTTTTTCGGCACTATCTGAATCCTTTTCAAAGATAGATTCATAGGCACTATCTTACGTCTTTCACAATTTCAATAAGATATAGCTATTTAACCTAAGTGGAGATCTTCATATGTAAACTTTACTAGTGCTTAAAGAATATCATTCTTTAAAAAAAAAAAAAAAAGAAAAATAGTCAAGCTATCCTCTTACAAAAATTCAACATACTAGAGCTTAATGCTTGAGTTTTATAAAATATAGCACTTGGAGGTTGGGTAGAAAGAGAGATTAACCTCAAGTAGCTTTTGCTTTTATTCTTAAATTTATCATTTTTCTTGAAATTCTTTGATATTAATGCTTTCACTATTCATAAACTTCTTATTACTCTAAAAATAACTTCAAGGCTCAAGTGAGATTCCCCTACATAGGTTTATACAAAGAAAACTAACCACTACACTCATTGTACTTGATTTTGAAAAAATCTATCTATATAGCTATTATACCTCTTCAATGGTCGTTGAATTTTTGACAAGAGGCACTGGAATTATAATGGTCTTATATGGCCTTCCATATAGGTATTAGAGAAATGATTGTCCTTTCAAATGACTTTGAGTTTCTTTTTACATATTGATCTAATAACTTATTTGATTTGATTGATCTATAGAGAAAATGTAATTTGAAATTGATCTTATTAAAGTTGCTCAATTTGATATGTTTGCTACTTATAATCGAAAGACAATCATATACTTCATTTATGCACTTAAAAATTACATTGTAAATTTGAATTGATAGGAGCTATTAATTAGAATTTTGTAAGCTTTTTCCTTTTTTTTTTTTTTTGTCCTTTTGATTAATGCAACAAGATAATAAAAGGAGAGCATACCTCTTATCATTGAAGCCAATATCCGTTGATTTTTTTTTCTAAAATATAATTAATAAACTTTTCATTAATTGTATTTGAACTCAAAATTTATACAGTCACCCTTTTACTAATATCAATATGCCAAATATATATATATATATAGTACACAAATTTTAAAAATGTAGATTACAATCTCTAATAATTTTTTTATAAAGAAATGAATCCTCTAATTCGACTCTTGGAATAAAATTGAGATCCAAGAGCCAGACAAGTTTGATCTTAAATCAAGGATAAAACATTTTATTTGATCTAAAATTAATTTAATATCAAATTAATAAGATCTGAAATTAATTTGATCCATATCAACTAGACTCAACTTGTTTTCCACATCTATAACAGAAATAATTTTTGTCTACTTGTATGATGTAGAGATGGACAAATGAGTTTGAATAAAATATATATATATATGGAAATTAAGGGATAATCAATTTGATTGAATGAAATTATGTTAAAAATTTTTAAAATTTTTGGATCCACTTAGTGTATTAAATTTTGAACTCTATTCACACATAGACCTCAATATATTTAACCAAAAATAAATAAATTAACAATATGCTTTAATATATTTAAATATATTGTCTTATTTATTTATTATATACTTTATCTAAGGATAAATATTTTCTTTTCATGTCATGAAGAAATTTTAATTAATTTAATGACATATCAATGTTCCACAACTTATTAAAAGTTAAATTAATAATATTTTAAAATTTATTAGTTAAAAATTTTATTTTTATTGAATTTATTATTTGAAAAAAATAATTTTTATTACAGTTGTAATATTAAGAAAATTATACATTATTATTTTTCTAAAGATAATATTTTCATTATCGTTTGCTATTTATTATTTGAAGACATGCGTTTGTTGTGAAGGACAATTTTATTACAAGCATCAAAATTTAAAATACTATGATATAATAGGAGATTCTACTAAGCATAACTTTGTTTATATTGAATTAAATAGTACCTCACATGGCATATCCTATTCCTAACGCAATATAATGTCAATAGTACTTATAAACAAAAATTGATAAAGTTATTTAATTTATTGAATCAATTGTAAATATTTTTTAAAAAATATTATAGATATTTTATTCATGAATAATTTTTTTTTATTGGTACATAAATAACATAATAAATAATATATCAAGAAATATAAAAATTTACAGCTTGTTTGAATAGTAATAATAATCTCTAGTATTTTTCAATTGAATTGACAAAAACAGTGTAATTCATCTTTTAATAAACATGCTATGCTCGTATTAACTATAGTTAGGTTTTAATGTCTTTTAATGAATTAAAAATCTGTAAAATTGAAATCCACATCTCTATAATTCAAAAGAATATAGAAAAATATAGAATTTCTACTAAACAAAAGCATAGATCCATAAATAATGATTCGATAATTTCTATAATAAGAAATAAAAATAAAAAGCTGTATTAACATTAATACATCTGTATTTAAAAGAACACAAATTGATCAGATTCAAGATCTAAATTTATGAATAATACACAAATTTGAATTTATCTCAGAAAATTAAAAAAAAAAAAAGAAAAATTATGTAACTTAACTAAAAAAAGGTTAATGATAGTCTAGATTGATGTGGAAAAGAAAAGAACAGATAAGATGTGAGAAGGAATCCGTTAATAAAACACGAAGTTCAAATAATTATAAAATATGACTGCATGTAATTTTCTGACCTGACTGTTGCCCAATCAAATTTAAGGCCATATATGCATAATTTTGGAATTTTGCATTTATAACCGCTATTGCTTCTATGCAATATTATTCACTTGACGATAATAAGCGAGCTTGCTTTATAGCTATGGTTTATATACAACTATATGTCTAACATTATTTCTGGTTATTTATTTTGTTGAATCAATTAATATATTTTTTAAAATAATATAAATATTTAATTTATGAATAAATATTATGTTTTAATAGATATATATGTTAGAATTTTTGTGTAGGCTAATATTAATTATTGGTTTGTTTTAATTTTTTATAAAACGGATTGAGTAATATAGTTTATTGATTAGTGAGTAAACTCAATTAAATTGTAATTAAATGAGTTATGGGCTTATGACACCTTTAGTGGGTTGATATGAAATACGGTCATGTGTATGCCTAATTTAACATGGACCTATAATAAGTGAGTCTATTAAATTTATTATAAATAGGTTATGGTCATACGTATGCCTAATTTAACATGGACATATGATAAGTGAGTCTGTTAAATTTATTATAAATAGGTTATGTCTGCTCTTCTACCTTCTAACCCTAACCCTAGCTGCTACACTAATTAGTAACCGTCTTGAGAGAAGGTCAAGAAGAGAAAAACTTAGTTTTCGTTTTCAATTCTTCTGATTTATTTTTCTTTAGTGTTTAATTTCAATGGTTATAATTATGACTCAAAACAATCTTTGATCTAATTCGCAAATAGGTACAAAATTCTTTTCTGCTTAACTATTGATTGGTGATCTAAATTCATGTACTAGATCCTGAATAAATTCTTATATGTGGTATTAGAGCTTGGTTTTGTACATGATTTAAACCTAAATATTTTGTATTGATAATTAAATTATAAGTTTATTCACTTGTTTTATCTGAATAAAATATTGATTTAAAAAAAATCAAGAATGGTGGTCGACATGATTAGAACTGGCCAAGATTTGGTTTCTCAATCCGTCTCCATAATCACTCGGCCAAAGAGAACATTGTTGGTGTATGGCATATATATATTTGCGTTTGATGTTATTCTCTCTTGTAACTGAATGGGAGTTGGTTATACATATATTTTTAGTTTCGTACGACACCGGATAGCCTAAATTTTAGGCTATATTAATTGAAGCTTACTTGTTAATTACTAGAGTAATTAATAGATTTTCTTAAAGATTAATGTTGTAAAAATGCACCTGAATATAAATTAAAAAATATTGATGGCCCAAGTGAGAGCATCTCAGTGGCTGTTATATTTAATCTACCTCTCCCATTTGTGGCTGGCCTATTAGCTTAGTTGGCATGCATCGTGTTAATGGTGTAGAGGTTGCAGGTTTGAAACCTGCATTGGCCAATTGTTTAGTGATTTTTTTTTAAAAAAACCCCACATTACTATGGGGCTTGAACCCGTGACCACAAGGCTGAGATCCTTGCGTTTTACTGACTGAATTGGTAGACTGTTTTGTTAATACCTTATGCGGGTAGGTTTTTTTTAGATGGGCAAGTTTTTTTTCTTCATGTTTATCATGGTATGTTTTATTTTATTTCAGTGATTGTTAATATATATAAATTTTGAGTGGTTTATATATAGTTAATTGTCAGTTTTTAATTTAATGATATTAGATTCATAATAAAATAAATAAAATTTTGATTTGTATATATATATGAGATAATAATCATATATTTAAAACTAAGGTATATTGTGTTTGGTACCTTATATATTTTTTATGTATATATTTACGTTTGGTATGTATTTTAATTGGACTTTTATTAATCTCTAATTAAAAATAATTATATGGGTTGATATGGGTGTTACCACCAAAGTGGAACATCCATTAAAATTCATAGAGCTATTTTTAATTTATGCAAAGAGATAATTTCAAATTAATGTATACATAATAACCTGCTCAAATGGGGTTATTAGATGCATTGATTTTGAGAGTAGATGTTGGAATGAAGCTATTTGTGTTAAAAGTTGCATTAGTCTAAAGAATCTGTCTGCCCAAAGGGGATATATTTTTCGAAAACTGAAGTAATCTCGATTGTGTGCTTCATAACTAAAAATTCTAGTGCATGTGTATGTTCTGCCCAAAGGCGAATATGTAGTGATACCAGAATTTTCTAGATTGTGTTAATTATAACTTCAATTTTGTACATAGTCCAATTCTAATACATGTTTTTTTTGTTTTGTCACAAACAATTTTCTTTAGTCTCAATAATAGTACTGCGACTATTGAAATCTTGACTAGCACAAACTTTAAGAGGTGGAAAGACGACACTTAGTTTGTCTTAGGAATGGGTGAGATAGATTATGCCCTTTATGAGGATGAGTCTGCTAAACCCAACCATGAAAACAATATTGAGGAAAAGGAATTACATGCTAAGTGGGAGAGATCTAATTGTCTTAGTCTTATGATCATGAGAAAAACTATTCCTGAATGCCTTAGGAGTAGTTTGTCCACTGATGTTACTACTAAAATTTTTCTTGCTGCTGTAGAAGATAGGTACTTTGTATCTGATAAAGCCAAGGTTGGAACCCTTATGAGTCAGTTAATGAGAATGGGATACAACCATAGTGGGAATATGAGAGACTACATTCTAAATATGGTTCATCTTCAAACCAAACTTAGGGGTCTTAAACTTAAAATTTCTGATGAATTCATAGTTCATTAGGCCCTAAACAGTTTGGCTCCTGAATTTAGCTAAACCAAGATTGCTTATAACACCCAAAACACTATCTGGACCATTAATGACCTTATAACCAAATGTGATGCTGAGGAAAAGAAAGTTAGGAATGAGAAGGGTGACGTTTTCATGCTAATGACATAACTTAGGGCTGACCCAAAAAAGGATAAAGGTAAGTTTGAACCTAATTATTATGCTCCAAAGAAGAATCAGAATTTTAAATGGCATGGTAGGAGTCAGACCAATAAGGGAGGTGATTTTGGAAGTGTCCACAAGAGTAAGGTGAAATGTTTCTTTTGTCATAAAGAAGGTTATAACAGAAAAGATTGCATCAATTCACAGCTTGGCTAAAAAAGAAATAAGAAGAAGGTATTCCTTTGGCTTATATTTGTTTTGAGTCTTATATGGTTGATGTACCACCAAACTTTTGGTGGCTTGATAGTGGTTCAACTGTTCATGTTACTATTACTTTGTAGGGGTTCATAAGCAAACAAAAGCTAAGTGAAAAGGAGTCTAAGCTTAGAGTTGGAAATAATTTGCAGATAGTTATCGAGCAAGTTGGAGTAGTTAGGTTAACATTAGAGTATGGATTTTGTCTTATTTTGGAGAACACCTTTTATATTTCATCTTTTAGGAGAAACTTGGTTTCTGTTTCTATTTTAGATAAGATTGGATATCATTTTGCTATTGATAATGGAAGAGCTAATATATTTTTAGACTCTAAATTGATTGGTAAATGTGTTTTGTTCGATAATTTATATAGATTGTTTGGATGATGCTAGTGATTGTAGACCTTCTTGTGAAGCCAATGTTGTGACCAAATGATTCTTAGTTAAAGAAAAATCCTTTCATTATGGCATAAACGTTTAGGTCATATATCTAGTGAAAGAATTAAAGACTAGTGAAAGATGATATTTTTTCTTCTTTTGATTTTGAGGATCTAGATGTTTGTGTAGATTGCATAAGGGGTAAATTGACTAAGATTAAAAAAAAGTGCTAATAGAAGTTTAGATCTTCTATAGATTATTAACACTTATACTAGTGGACTTTATTCACCTATTATTTGTGACAATAAATATTTTATTACCTTCCTTGATGACTTTTCCCGTTATGGCTATTTATACTTGATAAAGGAGAAATTCGATACCTTTAAGATGTTCAAAATTTTCAAAACTGAGGTTGGGAAACAATTAGGAAAGTTATTAAAATTGTGAGGTCTGACTGTGGAGGTGAATATAATGGCAAATATGATGAGACTGAGCAACATATGAGATTGTTTGTCAAATATTTGCAAGAGTGTAGAATAGTTGCCCAATATACCATGTCTAGTAGTCTTGAACAAAATGACATCGCAGAAAGGCGTAATCGTACTTTGAAGGATATGATGATAAGCATGATGAGTAGGTCTAACTTACCTAAATTCTTATAGGGTGAGGCTATTGAAACTACCCTTTATAGTTTGAACTGTGTCCCTAATAAATCTGTGCCTAAAACACCTTTCAAGTTGTATACTGGTAGAAAACCTAGTTTCTGCCCTTTATAGTTTGAACTGTGTCCCTAATAAATTTGTGCCTAAAACACCTTTCAAGTTGTGTACTGGTAGAAAACCTAGTTTGAACAATTTTCGTGTTTGGGGTTGTCCTGCTGAGATTAGAATATATAATCCAAATGAGAAAAAGATTGACCCTAGAACTACTCTTTATTACTTTATTAGGTACTCAATTCATTTTAAAGGATACAAGTTCTATTGTCCTACACGTGGCATAAAGATTGTAGAGTCTATGACTACGAATTTTTAGAGATAGATGTTGTTGATCTAGACATTTCTCAACCACCTATTCATGATGTACAAAGTGAAACTGCAACCATTCCTTTACCTTTATCTCATGAAAAGATTTTAAGTGTTCTTGTTTAAGTAGGTGATGATGGTGAGGGGGCAGTGTGCAGTTGATCTTCCTCCTCTTATTGCAAATGCTCCAAAGCCTGTTGTAGTTGAAACATTACCTGTTAGAAGGTCTGTTAGGGTGAGAAGGTCAGCAATTCTAGATGATTATTAAGTTTATCTTGGTGAAGGTAATTATCATATAGGTCACATTGTTGATCATGTATCTTATAATGAGGTAGTAAATAGTGTTTATTATGATTTGTGGATTGATGCTATAAAAAATAAGATGACATCAATGAGTCATAACAGAGTTTAGAAATTGGTGAAACTTCCTTCTAATCATAAACCCATAAGTTGCAAATGAGTATTCAAAACTAAGAAGGATTCTAAAGGAAAAGTTGAGAAGTTTAAAGCCAGATTAGTTACTAAGGGGTTTACACAGTGTGAGGGTATTGATTATAATGAGACTTTTTCCCCTATTTCATCTAAAGATTCCTTTATAATAATTATGGTCTTAGTTGCTCATTTTGATTTATAGTTGCATCAAATGGATGTCAAGATGACATTCTTAAATGGTGATATGGGTGAGGAAGTTTTTATGGTGCAACTTGAGGGTTTTAAGGAAAGTGGTAAAAAAACATTTGGTTTGTAAACTAAAGAAATTTATATATGGTCTCAAACAAACTTTTTATCAATGGTATCTCAAATTTGATGAGGTAGTCACTTCATTTGATTTCTCAGAGAATAAGATAGATTAATGCATTTACCGTAAGATTAGTGGGTGTAAATTTATATTTTTTATTCTCTATTTTGAAGATATTTTGTTGGCTAGTAATGACATGAGGATGATTTGTGAGACTAAGCAGTTACTCTATAGGACTTTTAATATGAAAGATTTTGGAGAGACATCATTTGTCTTGGGTATTGAGATTCGTCGTGATCGATCTCATCGTTTATTGGGTCTTTCTCAAAGGGCCTATATTGATCGTGTGCTTATTAGATTCAATATGCAATCTTGCAAAGGTGGTGATACTCTTGTTGTGAAAGAAGATAAATTTAGTAAGGAGTAATGCCCTAAAAATGATATAGAAAAATAGACCATGAATAATTTTCCTTATGCCAGTGCTGTTGGCACCTTGATGTATGTCCAAGTGTGTACAAGACTAGATATTGCATACATTGCTAGTGTTCTTAGTCGATATCTTTCTAATCTTAGATGGAATCATTGGGTAGTTGTTAAAAAGGTAATGAAATACTTACAAAAGACGAAGGATTATTATATGTTGGTTCACAGACGGGTGGATTATCTTGAAGTAGTGGGGTATTCAGACTCTGATTTTGCAGGTTGTCAAGATGATATGAAGTCCACTTCGGGTTATATTTTTTATGCTTGCTAATGGTACTGTTTTGTGGTAGAGTGTTAAACAAACACTTATAGCTTCTTCTACTATGCAAGTTGAGTTTGTTGCTTGTTATGGTGCTAGTACACAAGATATATGGTTGGAGAATTGTGTTTATGGGTTGCTTACGATCGATTATATTGATAGGCCACTTCAAATCTATGGTGATAATAATGTTATTGTGTTCTTTTGTAAGAACAATAAAAGTTTAAATGGTTTTAAGTATATGAAGATTAAATATCTTACAGTCAAAGATTTAGTGAATAAATGAGACATTGAGATTGAGTACATTAGTACTGATTTGATGTTAGCTGATCCTCTAACCAAAGGACTGAGACCCATAATTTTCAATAAACATGTTAATGATATGGGTGTTGTAGAGTCTTTTGATGCGTTTGGTTAGTGGAAGTTTTGTGCTTGTAATTGTATGTCTAAGTTAAATAAGTTCGCTACATTACATATATATATATATATATATATATATATATATATATATATATATCATGCTATGAGTTATGTGTGATGTGCTTAAGATTAGTGTAATTATCTTAAGTTATATTAATTAGTTTACAATTGTGTTTCTGAAAATAAAAGCTAACGCATATATTGAGTGTATTTCCAAAATGGAAACAAAAGTCTTATTGCGGAGCCTTGTGAATTTCTCTTGCTCTTTTGAGCATGTGCAAAAGAGAAATATTTGGAGGACTGACAAAGAAAATAGTGTATTGATCAAATGTGAGTGTTATTTTCTTGCTACACTTTCATATCGGAATCCAGATCAGTTAAGTTGTCAATATTTTTTACTATAGATTGGTACTATGTCAATAAGGGATATAAATTATTGTCATGATCCGATATTGATAATTTAATGTAGACATGATTATGTTTAAGGTGTCATTTTATCAATAAACTATATGTTTTCTAAAATTTTGTAGTCATATTTGAGTTTAAAGTATTCAATCCGAGAGTCGTTTTCAAAAATATTTTTATAAAACATAAAACTGTCATAATTAATATTGCTCAAGTGGGAGAATGTTAAAATTTTGTGTGGACTAATATTAATTATTGGTTTTTTTAATTTTTTATAAAATGGACTGAGTAATATAATTTATTGATTAGTGGGTAAACTCAATTAAATTGTGATCAAATGAGTTATGGGTTTATGACATCTTTAGTGGGCCGATATGAAAGACGGTCATATATAGGCTTAATTTAACATGGACCTACAATGAGTGGGCTTGTTAGATTTATTATAAGTTAAGTCATCTCTTCTGCCTTCTAACTCTAGCTGTTACACCCATTGGTAGCCCGTCTTGAGATAAGGTAAATGAAAGGAAGACATAGCTCTCGTTTTTAATTCTTTTGATCTATTTTTCTTCAGTGGTTGCAATTATGGCTCAAAATAATTTTGGATCTAATTTGCAAACAAGTACAAAATTCTTTTCCGCTTAATTATTGATTGGTGATCTAAATTCGTGTACTAGATCTTGAATAAATTCTTACAATATACATAGCATAATAAATAATAGACTAATGAAATGCATAAATTTATAGCTTATTTAAACAATAAAAATTCTCTTTAATATTTTTTAGAGTAGTGTACTTTATTTACTAAAAATTATACTCTATTGAATAGTTATTATCAATCATAATTTCATTTTAATATCTTTTAATTAGATGAATAGTCTTCATTTATTTCGCAAAAAATATTTTCTAGGAAAACATTTTTTGAATTTTTTCTTTATTTGGTGTATTTAGAAAAATTGGTCAACAAAAAATATTTTTTTGATCAAAGAAAAAACTAAGTTATTTTTCTAGAAAATGACTTTCAATTTTGAAAATGGAAAATCATTTTCTAGAGTTTGATAAAGTCATCTAAATGAAAAATAAATCATATAAATGTAAATATTTGTTATTACTAATCGCCCTTGATCACCAATACCCATCATCAATCATTGTTAGCCAGTAGGGATCGTCAATGATAGCTGAAACTCACAAAAATTTTCGTTTGTAATATATTTTTTCTTATATTAATAATAAATAGTATAAATATAAAATATTAATGGTCTAAATTTTGTTATAATCTTATAAATAAATAAATAACTTTTTTGTAGTGTATTCCAAACACTAGAAAATATATTACTCAAAAATATTTTTCTTAAACAAATTATTTTTCATGAAACAAAAAGATCTAAATATCTAAAAAAAAGTTAAAATTCACTATTTGTAATTAAATCTCTATAACTTTAAAGAGTTACAAAATTCAAATTAAAAAAATTCAAATTAAATTCCTGTAGTTGTTGGTTAATAAGTTTGCACCTTTTTTTTGTCATAGTAAAATGGAAGAAGGGCAATTTGAACTAAGGATTCATATATCTCTGGTGATATACACAACCAACCAAGTCAAGTTTTGAAGTGTAGATTAGCATGCACTTCACATACTTAAGGATTTGAATTTGACATCATTTTCATTTTTTACAATTTCTAACTTGCACCTCAAATCTAAAACCCTAAGCATTTTAAATATTTATATATTGAAAAAGACCCTACAATATACATTCATAAGCGATTATCTAATAATTCTCGCAATATAAAAAGATATAAATGCTAACGAATACAAATTAATCAGATTTAATTTATTTATCACAAAATAGAACAATTAAAGGAAAAAAGGAAAAAGTAAGAAAAGTATTCCCCCAACTATGAAATAGTCCAGGGGCAGCCTAGAATGATGCGAAAGAAAAAAGAAAAATAGAAACATCAAAGGAAAATTTTATATTCATGAATTTGACATTACTATTGAAAAAATCTGATTTTGAAACAAAAAATATAAAAAAATTTTCTTTTATAACATTTTTCAATATAAATTTTATAAGCAAAAAATTTGATTTTGAAAAAAGCTTATCTTCGAAACTTGTATCAATGACAATTTTTTTTAATTATAAAATTTATATTTAAAAATCTATAATTAGATATGAGAAAAAATTTCTTATATTTTTTTATTTCAAAATCAGATTTTTTCAATAACAATGTCAAACATGCTCAAAGTTGAATCAATTGTAAAAGATGATTGGCAATGAATCAGGGCATTCAGCTAGGCATTATTTCATTATCTTTTTTTTTTTTTAATAAAACATTGTCAGTAATGTGATTCGTTGCTTTTATAAAAATCACAACGAGATCAATTATTAATGTTAATGTTAATAAAAAAACGAAAATTTTTGAGTAAATTATTATTAAAAGAAATATAGTGTAGATGTAATTTGAATCCGAAACCTTTTTAATTCTCAGACATCACCCCTGTCCAGCTAGGAGATCATCTGCGAATGGTTGAGATTTCAACTTCAGAAAATTGCCACTGTAGATGTGCAAATATATGTCACATCATGTCATATTCAGTCCTAGGATAAATAGTTATGGAACGCTTTCTATAAATAATTATGGGATTCTTTCTTGAGTTTCTATAAATTTTCGAACCATTAATTGGAAACCACCCACGTTAGTCTCTTATCCAAATAGACGAAAATGGCCATGCAATTCCATTTCCAATCAAAAGACGTGCAAAACATTGTTCGTTGTGTTTCTTCTGATCGCTCCGCTAGTCTGTGGGGCTATAGCTTCGCTTCTTTTTCCCTATTAGACTCGGTAATTATCACTCTCTTTTATATGCAGTATTTTATCTGTTTATATAAAAAATTACCTATCCAAATCATTTGTTTTGGTCCTAAAAAGTCTTACACATACTTTTTTTAACATTGCAAATTTACGCTACAAATACCAAACAATAATCATAATATGTATATAGGCACTAATGATATTAAATTAACATGGCAATTTTATGTGAAAAAATTTCTTGACACTTGAGCTATTTTGTTAACTCTTTAAAGATAAGGATAGTATTCTATATATTAGATATACATCACAAAGGAGTCAAGTTAGATAAATTTAAATTGAGTCAATTTGGATTTGAATAATCTATTGAATATATAAACATAACATATGTTATGTAAATATCAGGTCAATTTTGAATTAAGTCTATCACTCATAATTTTATTTTTTATATAAAAAATTTATTTTAATATTTAAAATATTTAAATATTTTTATTCATTTAAGTCGGATCAAATCTATATAATTTCTAATCAAACTCAAATTGATAATTTAGGATTAAGTTAGTTTAGCCTTAAAATTTTATATCAATTAGTTTTGGACATCTAACTTCTATGGAAAATGAAATAGTAGTAGAAGTGACAAACATATCAGTTTAAATCAATTTTGGATCATAATTTCTATCGAACGGATTTTGGTAGAGTCAAATCAATTCATATCATAGATCGAGTCATCGGGTCATTGTGTAAAAAGAAATTCGAATCATTTTTAAGTTTTAGATTGGATCACTCTTCAAATTTTTAGAAAATGAAAAAAATATATTATTTGATTTTTAAATAATTTTAAAACTATTTAAATAATTTAAATCGTATCAATCCGCAGTTTGGATCAATTAATTCAGGTTGACCTATGAGTCAAGACTTCAAGTCAAATAAGATCCAAGTCGAGTTGATTTTAAGTCGAGTCAATCTTAGATTGAGTCATTTCAAGCCTCCTTCATTTTTAGGTTAGGTTAGAAATTGTCACGTCTACATATTAGAGATCAAGTCAAATTTTACTATCTTTAGTTTAATCACTCTAACTAATTGACATGATAATTATATGTACATTTCATTTTCATAATTGGAGAAATAAGTAAATTTGGATTATAAATATCAAAGAACTGTGATTATTAGTTAAATTATACGCTTAATCATTCTAGCGCATGGACATGATACTAAACCGGATTAACCTAACTTGCACAGGAGTATGAATTGTACACTAAAAGGGTAGATATGCTTAAAGGAGAGGTAAGGAACATGCTAATGGCTTCTTCAAGGAATCGAATCCACCATATTTAAATGATCAACTTGATATACTGTATTGGTGTATCATACCATTTTGAGAAGGAGATACAACAACAATTAAATCATATCTTTGATCCCCTTCCTCAACTGCTTGATGATAATAACTATGATCTCCATACTGTAGCACTTCTTTTTTGCATCATGAGAGCTTATGGTTACAAAATGTCTTGTGGTATATTTGTCTTTCTCTTGCTTTCCTTCAAGTATTTCACATCGTATTAATAATGTGAACTTTTAAGACTTTTGACATCTATCTCTCTCTCTCTCTCTCTCTCTCTCTCTCTCTCTCTTTCCCTCTCTCTCTCTCTCTTTAAGAAAACATGTTAGTATCGTATAATACATAACAGAGCAGTTCTCCCCTTTTAAAATTTTCATTAAATTATGAAGAATTCTCATTTTCATAATACAAAAATTAATGGAGTTAAAAGTCTTCACTTTCTACATCCTTGAAGAGAGTGAGCAAATCAACTGTATTATGCATAAGTGGCAGCATGGCTTTTAAGTTTTCCTAGTATTGATGCTAATAATAACATCTTCAATAGTACTGTTTAAAATAAAACATATATTTTGAACAATAAAAAGCATTTAAAGGAATTTTTAAATATAAAAAGCAAATAAATTTATTTAAGTTCAATGAACTCTTTATATTTCACTTTTCATTTTATTTTATCCCATAAAAGTATTTAATGTTCATTTTTTTTTAATATTGTGGAAAGAGAAAAAAAAGTTTTTCAAAAAGGAAAGCCAATAGAAAAGAAAAAGATAGCAATTATTGATATATATGAAAAATCGAATTGTATTAATTACATTTTATATAAAGAGTAAATTTTGGTTGTCCATATATAAAGAGCCAAATTCAATCTCTAAGATATAATTTAGAATTAGAGAGTGAGTTGGAGTCTTATTTTCTTCAACCACTCTTTATTATAAAGAGTTTAGGTTAACTAAAGAGTGGATTGAAAGATTATATATACGTAGGCAATAAGAGAGAATGTTTGGATTATAATTTTTTTTTCATTTTCTCTAATAACCATTCTAATAAAATTCATTGCATTATTATCAAAGAGAGAGAGAGAGAGAGAGAGAGAGAGAGAGAGAGAGAGAATGTTTGGATTTTATTAGTTATTAGCTAAAATCATCCATATATTTAACATGCTAGATGAAAACTATTGAAATTGTTTCTTTTCATTATTATAATTTTTTTTTTATAGTTCTCCATCAAAAAACTTAGCATTTGATTGATTGAATGTAGAGAAAGAGTGAAAGGCAAAGTGGAAAATAAAAAGTAGCATTTTGATCCATCTTTTTAGCTAATATGGTGGATTACTGTGAATATCCGATGTGTTCAATAAATTCAAGGACAATATTGGAAAATTCAAGACTACTATCAACAGTGAAGTAAGCAGCATTATTAGCTTATATGAAGCAAGCTTCTTTGGTGTGCATGGAGAAGATATTCTTGATGAAGCCCTTGCTTTTACAAGGCCACAATTGGAATCACTGGCTATGCAGTCAAGTCCACATCTTTCAGAGTATATAAAGAATGCTCTAATCTTCCCATCCCGCAAAGGCATGCAACGAGTGGACGCTAGGAACTACATCTCATTCTATGAAGAGTGCGAGTCTCGAAATCAAACCCTGCTTGAATTTGCAAAGTTTGATTTTAATCAAGTGCAATTGCAGTATAGCCAAGAGCTTGGTGAGCGAACAAGGTAAAATTTGATCTTAGATATTACTAACCAATATTGCTGACTAGGATTTAATTTCAAGACCAGACCATATGAGAAGTTTCTCATGTAAAGTTGACAGTTTCTGAGGTAGTTTGAACTTGCTCAACCAAAAATGTCCTCGACTTATTTCGATTTGTATTAACACGGAAATCACCTAACTCAATTGACCATAAAAATTGTTAGATTTAAATTCAACTTTAATTTAGCCTAACGTCCCAAACATGACAGTACCCCTAATCTAATCTGATCGAAAATTGAATGATTTAAATTAACGAAAATATTCTGAATCAACTCTAGACGAATAAGACCACCTTAATTACCAAATACTTGGTTGTTGGGGAGGGAGAAAGAGGTATATTTCTATGACCGAATTAATCTTTTTATTTTTTTTTTGAATTATTTTTAAGTGGTGTAAAGACTTGAATTTTGTAGAGAAGCTTCCTTATGCAAGAGATAGGATTTGTGGAGCTTTATTTTTGGGCATGTGCAATCCGATTCGAGCCTCATTTTCCCATTTCAAGAATGATGATGACCAAATATTTACTAATGGTGTCACTATCAGACGCCACTTATGATGCACATGCTACAATAGAAGAAATCAATGCCTTCACCAGTGCATTTGAGAGGTTTGCTATCCCTTGCTACTTTTTCATATGGATACCAACTTGAGAACCTCAAGCTTTTTAATTGTTGCGAAGTTTCATTGTAACTACTCAATAGAGGTGACAAGTTTTTATTTGATTTGGAAATTCAGTTTGAATTAATTCAACAGAAAGTGATCCAATTGTTATTTAAATTTGAAGGAAATTTAATTTGATTTTAATTCAAAACAATATTAAAATTTTAAGATCAATTCGCTCCACCCTAATTTAACTTTTTAATGTGTTCAAATATAACATGTTTTGGTTTATCATAAAACAGTATGAATTTTATCAGTTTAAATTATTACAATAATATTTCAAAAAATTTGAAAATAATATTTTTGTTTTAAAAAATTAAAATGATAAGCTATCAGTTTCAGCTTGATAGAAAAAAAATCTTCGGTACCTTGACATGATAAATATTACAAGCCTACGAATAGATCATTATATTTTATTTCTAGATTCATTAATATATGCACAAAGAAACAAAACCATATAATATAATATAATATAACATGAAAGGAGTAGGTTTTAAGTAACACTACAGCCCTGGGAGAATTTCCATTTTCATCAAAAAATTGAATCTATAACAACATTTTGTTACATTTAATTAAATTAAGTTGTTATTGGTATTGTTTTATTGAATTCGGGTTTAATATTGGTGCTATCGATGAACTTCCTGATTATGTGAAAGATTTGTACAAGGCATTCTTGGATCTTTTTGAGGAGACAGAAAATATTGTTAACAAAGAAGGGAGGTCCTTCTGCGTCTACTATGTAAAGGAAGCAGTAAGATTTCTCTGTTATGCGATGTTTTAATTTCTATATAAATTTTATAACTCATTCTTGGCTAATTATATTTAGTTCAAAGAATTATTGAATGCCTATCTTGTTGAGGCACAATGGTTTAATGATGGGTATGTGCCAACCCTGGATGAGTATTTTCCTAATGGTTCAACCTCAAGTAGCTATGGAGTAATTATGGCAACATGCTTCATTGGAATGGAAAAGGTTGCAGGGATTAAGGAATATGAGTGGCTTCAAAGTAACCCGAAAATTGCTAAGGCTGCTAAGCTAATTGGCCGTTTGTTGAATGACATAGTATCACACGAGGTACAATGCTTATATTTTTTTTCTTAAAAACAAATAAATACATCTTTCTGAATTATATTTAGAATTTCATAAAGGTTTGATTGGATTAGAGATAGTAATTTTGTATATGATCTGGAACCTCTAAAAAAAGTGATTTGAATATGATTTGAAAAACAAAAATCTAAAAAGACTCAAAATTTTTCTCATCATACTGATTCAACCTTAATTAGACTTGCACGTCAATTTGAATTTATCTAATCATATTCAAAAATTATTAAATTATTTTTAAAAACTAAAATAATAATTCTTTATATTTAAAATTAAAATTATGAATGACCTTACTCAAAACGCAAAAAATGATAAGAATTCAATTATATATGTTGATTTGAGATGGCAATTTCGTTAATTATATATGTCGATTGGAGGTGGCAATTTCAATCTGTGATTCGAAAATACAATCGAGTCCACTCAAAAATAACTTGACTAATTTAAAATCATAGGAAACTTTGACATTGACCTGACCTAACCCTAGATCTATCTAATTGACTCAATTTAAATTATTTAAAATTAAAATAATATTTTTTATTTTAAAAATTTTAAAATTAAGAGTGACCCAACTCGTTTTCACCTCTAATGTTAATTCAATTTGTCCATAATATGAAGTGACTCGATTTTGTCCTGTCTATAAAATACTTGATTCAATCCAGAATTAACCTGAATCAAATTAGTCTGATCCAACTTATGTTGCATCTACTTTTGATTTGAGTGTTTATTTGAGTAGAAGAATGCAACTAACAATTGTTTTATACACCAACGAGCTAAGTAAAATATAATTTGAGACTTTAATTTTGTAGATACTATTATTAGTTATGCATGGCTTCAAAGGCTTAGATTTTTTTTTATTCTTTAAATGCTAGGCTTTAGCCTTTAATCACTAAACTAACAACTTATTGATAAAGGAGTATAATCATGTTGTATTGGTAGGAGTATAACCTCCAAACTTTGTAGGATTTTTTTTTTTTTTTTTACTCCTAGATTATATATATTGTTGTTTTGGATGGCGAGGATGGCAACTCAAGAGGGAAAGGAAGCAAATTGGGTCTTCAATATTGCTTCAAGTATACTAGAAACTTGGATTTTTAGTTGTAGTGGAATAAGCACTCCTAATTTCGTTCATCTTTATGATTATAAGTGTAAAAGGAGAAAAGAGAAAAGACACAAGGTTTTTATAGAGGTTTGAAAACATACATACTCATCTCTTTAACTATCCATTTAGGGTTTTTACTCTTCATTTTCAACATTCAAAAATAATTTTCTTTTTTATAGATTCAACAAAAACCTATCTTTTTATAGGTTTAAGAGAAAAGTTTTGTGTGTTACTTTTTTAACAAGGCTTAAGAGAGCAAAACCCCTTTTAGTGATTTTTCACGCTAATCACTAAATTATATGTTTTGCAGGCAAAATACTAATTTTTCTAGTAGAGGTGATAGTTTTTTACTCGACTTGAACCTGACCCGAAGCAAACCCAAAATGACTTGAAAATTTTTGGGTCGAGTAAGAGTCAACCTGAAGGGTTGGGTCAAAACTGACCCTAATGGGTAAACTTGCAACTCAACCCAATTGACCAAATGATAATATTAAAAAATAAAAATTTTATTATTAAATATATAAAAGATAGAATAATTAAAATAAAAAAAGAAATTTATTTAAAAAATATTTATGCTATTTAATTAAATTTAAATCTAACTTTGATATTTTTATTTAAAATGAAATAAAATTTTTATATTTTAATAAATTTATTAATTTCACTGTACTTTTTTATTTGCCTAAATTACAATTTATTATTTTTTATGATAAATTATTTAGTAATAATAAATTTTATTTATTGTGATAAAATAATTTTATAATAATTTTAAATTATTTAATACAGTGACGGATATTATTATTACAATAATATTTTCTTTTATACGTAACTTGGTAGGCACTATATTATGACAAAAATATTATGATGAAAAAATATATATTATAATTTATCTTATATACTCATTTATTATGACAAAAATTTTTAAATTAAAAATTTGTGGGCCCAATGATGAAGAAAATTCAAACTCTTTTACAAATTTTAAATTGTATCTAAAATTTTTAATAAGTCAATTACACCTTAATTTCATGAATTAGGTTTAATTATGCCCGAAGTCAAAATCATCATTTATTAAAATGTATATTTTAATTCAATTGACTCTTATATTTTTTCAATTACTTCAATCAAACTCAAAATTAAGTTTAAATCCTACTAAGATAATATTTTTATTTTTACTCAATTTAAATATTTTTCACAAAAATATCTAAATTTTATTTTTACTTTAGTTGATAAATAAATAATTTTATACTGATTTTATGTTTTCAAATTGTAAATTTTTTATATAATTAAATATTAAATTAATAAATTCTTAAATTTTATTTTAAGGATATATTTTTTGAGAATGTTCATATTTATATCATGTAATTGATTCCTTAAATATTTCTTAAAAATTTTTATTTTAAATGGTTTAAATAATTTATTATTTAAAATATATAAATTAATTTTATTTAAGGAGAGAGTGAAAGATTTCTTTAAATGAGAGATTGAGAAATTTATAAATTATAAATTTCAATTTCAAAATTTTTTGTTTTTTAAATTTAAATATAAAATTATCAAATAAAAGTATATAATAAATTTAATTAATTAAAAATCAGATTAAATTGATCAAAAATAAAAGTATCATCTTAATTAAGACCATGTAATTGATTTTTTAAATATTTCCTAAAGTGTTTTTAAATGATTTCAATAATTTATTATTTAAAATATAAAAATTAAATTTTTAAAGAGAGATTGAGAGAAAAAAAAAACTTAAATGAGATATTGAGAGATTTTATGAATTATAAATTTAAAATTTAGAAATTTATAGATTTAAATATAAAATTAAAAATTTTTATATAAAAGTATATAATAAATTTATTTAAGCAAAAAATAGATTAAATTGAATATGCAATAAAAGTATCATCCTAATTAAGTTCATGTGAATAATTTTTTAAAAAATTATTTAAATAGTTTAATCATTATTATTTAAAATATAATAATTAATTTTTTAAGAATAGATTGAGAGATTTTATGAATAATAAATTTAAATTTTAAAATTTTATTTTTAAATTAAATATAAAATTAAAATTCATCATCTAAAAATGCAAGATAAATTTAGTTAAGCAAAAATGAGATTAAATTGGAAAAAATAAAAATATCATCTTAATTAAACTCATGTGATTAATTTTTTAAATATTTCTTAGATGTTTTTATTTGAATAGTTAAAATTTTATTATTTAAAATATAAAATTAATTTTTTAAGAATATTGAGAGAATTTTTAAAAAAAATTAGAGATTGAGAGATTTCATGAATTATAAATTTAAATTTTGAAAATTTTAAATTTAAATATAAATTTAAAATTTATTATACAAAAGTACATAATAAATTTAATTAAGTAAAAATAAGATTAAATATAATAAATAAAAGTAGTACATTAATTAAGCTGTAAACATAATTTTAGGTTTAATTGAATTAATTAAAAAAGTACAAGTGTTAATTGAGTATAAATGTATTTTACTAAATTTTATTTTTGATTTAAGATATAATTAAAATTAATTTGTCAAATTACAGTGTAATTGGCTTAATTAAAAATTTTAGATATAATTTAAAATCGCATAAAAATTTAAATTTTTGAGTAATTAAGCAAAATTTTTGCCATAATTTTTTTAATCGTTTAATATGTAAAAGAAATTTACCACAATTTTCTTATTTTTTATAATAATGTAATAAATTTGATTTTTATTACGATAAAATCACATATTAAGATAAATCTAATTTTATCACATAAATTTTTATCATAATACACAAAAAAAATTTTATAATGAATAATTTTCGATCATTGAACATTATTTGTTTGTTTGTAAATTAATTTAAATTATGATATATGACTTGAATATAATTTTATGTGAATTTAATTCAATTATTTTCATTATATATAATTATTTTCTTAAAAAAATAAATTATATTTAATTTATTAAGCATTTAAATAAAAACAAAAAAGTTTAATCAAAGTTTCATTTTACATAAAATCTATCTTACTAAAAATAATTTTTTAAGAGAAAATTATTATTTCTCTCTTGATAAATTATGAAAAATATTGCATAAATGATAAAAAAAAAATCAAATGGATAATTTAAAATTAAATAACAAATTATCCGATCTGAAATATCAATTTTAATAGTAAATCTGAACTCGACCTGAAATCATTTTCTACCTGCATGACCCCAAATCATTTTCTGCCTGCATGACCCGAAACCGTATCAACCCAGAAACGATCTGACCCAAAAACAACTCAACCCAAAAAAATCCGACCTAACTTGTTTGTGACCTCTACTTTCTAGTTTTATAAGTGGTTACCCTAGAAGAGTCTATGTCTCTTAGCAAGGCAATAAGACATAATGAGTGCATAAAAAAAAACCTACTCCTATTGATACAAGATATATTAACTAAAGCTTAAAATAATTAACAAATAAGCTCTAAGGCTTGTAATTTTCTTGCAACAAGTTTACAAGCTTCTGACCTTTTCTGTGTTCGTATTGAGGTTCTTGTATAAACTAGGGCCCGAAACTAGTCAATTGGTATAAAGATAGTTTTTTTTATAAAATAAAAGATAAAAAATTATTTACTGACTGAATAGGACGTTTATCCTTTGAGCTGGTCTATCCCGTTCATTCATTCACTTATGGGTCTACAGACTTCTTCACACTTTCTTTTTACATCGGCCATTTAGTTCAATGAATAGGCCATTCACTTCTTAAATAGGTCATTCAAAACCTCTTTAAGCTATTCAGAGTTACTGGATGAATTTTTTTCAAAATTACTTTTAGTGAACAATGTAGTTCACTTCCTTGGACGAGTCTATTACATTATGAACCATTCATTCAAGTGCTTGCATGGGTCATTCACTTTTCTCTGATTGCCTAGCTTGAAATGACATCTTCATTGAATATGTTTTCACTTATCAAATAGCGTTCACTATGGTTCAAATTGGATATTTCTTTTCACTTTTTTTCTTATTTTCCTTCATCTCTTTGTCTTTCATGGCTCCTCTTCTCATCACTTGATTTATACTTGACGCTTTAATCTTTAAATAATTTAGCCATTTACATGATTCTTCTTTTCTTGGACCTATACACTTTCAAAACCTTTAATAAAAGGCAAGTCCTAACCAACACAAACATGTTTAAAAAAAAACAGGGTTAGTACTATCATTAAAAACATTAGTCATTTAAATGATTAATGCAATCTCTTAGAAACCTTAAGGTCGACATATTTTACATAATTATTTCAAAAATACATACCTCACCTCTTTAAAATAAAATATTTTCCTAGAAATTAACACCATAATGATTATGATTTTTCAATATTATCTTTAA
This sequence comes from Omphalea diandra, assembly GCA_949677035.1. Taxonomy (NCBI): domain Eukaryota; kingdom Viridiplantae; phylum Streptophyta; class Magnoliopsida; order Malpighiales; family Euphorbiaceae; genus Omphalea; species Omphalea diandra. The sequence continues at coordinate 13,452 of CATIWR010099023.1, read as the reverse complement.
TTATTTTAAGTATTTAAAATATGAAATTTTTTATTTTATTGTTGGAAGGATATTTTTTTTTCATTGTTATGTTTCTTTACTTGTGGCCTCTTAAAAAATTTTTAAAAAAATCATTTAACACTTTGACATAAATATATTGTGCATAAAATAAATTAATATGGAATTTATTTGATTTAAAAATTTTCTTAGAAAAATCATTTGTTAATGAACTTTCAGTTTTGGATTATTGAAGTAATTTTGAATTGATATCTTTATTAGAATATAATTTTAATGGAATATACCCCTTATTAATTTAAAGATTATGTGCAACTCCATCTCTATCAATTCTTGTAGAATTTGACTCAAGCATTATTAACTAAATAAAGATTAAAACTTATAATTTTAAACAAATTTTTGGACATACTAAATGTGAAAAGTATGAGCTTATAATTGAATTCTATAAAATTTTATGAATGCAAAACAAACACTAATGTCTTTGCGTCCTTATATTAAAAATGCATATCTAATAATTGTTTGCATTTTATACTTATTTGAAGGATGAGCAAAAGAGAGGAGACTGTACTTCAAGTGTAAAGTAATACATAAAAGAGCATAATGTCTAAAGACAAATGGCAATTGAAGAGATTCAGAAGATATGTGCAAATAATGAGGAATGCATGAAACCAAACATTGTATTGAGGCTTATCCTTGAATCATTCGTTCAACTTGCCTGTGTTTCAGAAGTTACATACAAATTCAATGATGCATACACCAACCCATTAGCTCTAAAAGACAAAGTCATCATTATTTTTAGAGCCCATTCCTATAAAGGAATAGCATGTGTGTGTGTATCAATGGAGTGAGGTAATTAAGAATAATGTACTTAATTTGTTGTGGGTGTGTTGTTCCTCTATAATTATTGTACTAGATTGAGTGAGGCCAAACATCATATGTCATCACTCAATTCATACTTGCGCTTTCTTACAATGACATTTATGTGTGCGCGCGCACACTTGTAAGAACTTGTTGTTTCCCTTGTATAATAAATATTATGAAATATTTTAAGTTTTGAATTATTCAAGAGCCTATTTATATTTTAATTTTTTTGTTACTACTCAAATACACATTGAAGACACATTAGGTCTACTTTATGCAAAGATGACGCACTCCAAATTTTCACCTTTCCATCCATATAAATCTATTTATATCTATATCTATATTATATATGAGAATAAGAAAAAAGCCATGTGAACACACGCCAAAAAAACAAAGACAGATTATAATTAACGTTTAGTTCTACTGGTCGAGATGATCAAAGTTTAATTTTATTATTTTAATAAAGTAGAAAAAGCCAAATATATAGGTGTAAACAAATAGAGATTCTTTAAAAAATTCTAATAACTCATTTTGTTCCACTAGCTTTTTATGATTGTCCTATTGAGGTTAAATGGAATTCTACAGCCTAATTAAGACACATATACATTTTAAGGCTACTAAATCCTTTCTAAAACTAATTAGAAGTTTGGGTAAGATCTTGAAGTGTGGAGCTCAAAAGAAAAGTGGTTATAGGTGTTGCAATTGTCATTACTCATTGAGCCATTAATAAAGTTAGCAGTTTTGAAACTCAAAACACCGTTGCAGGAGTCATGATACTAATATTATAGAAATCAAGAATCCAAATGCATCCTTTCCATTTTTGTTGAGAAATAGAGATGAAATTAAAATGCTGAGGAAAACAATGAGAAAATGGTGAATGAGTGTTATTGAGGAAATGAAGCGAGATTAGTAAGAATGAAAAGAAATCTAGAAATTATAGATTTTAAAATTTTAATTTTTTCAGACTTCTTAATTTGTTCATGGCGTATTATGAATACATATCATAAGCTATATAAATTTCAATAAAATTAGCTTGTAAGGTAAATATTATGTCCTTAAAAGATTGTAGAAGTTATTAGACATCTGTAAAAGCTGGATTGGCAACCTAAAATGGGCCGATAGCTTTTAAAATAAGAAAATAACAGAAAACCAACAAGAAAGGAGAATGGTGAGTCTTATCCCTAATATACTCGTTGGGGACTCTATCTATTCTAATATAACTATATGTCCATCTTAGTATTTTCATCTTCTCCATACTAATCTCAAAGACATATTGTACTTTTATCGCCCAACTCACTCTCATACATCATAATGAGTCTTATCACAATGTGATAAAATTTTTCTTTTGGTTTATGCGAATCTTGCTATCATACAAAAGCACTCGATGCATTCCTCCATTTCGTTCATCTTACTTTAATCCAATGGGTAATATCTTCCTCACAACTCTATCTTCTTATAGAATTGAACCTAAATATTTGAAGTGTGTGCCTTAGGTATAGCTACTCCCTCTAATCGCACTTCCATGTTCTCCCTACTACTATCCTCACTAAACCTATAATACATATACTCAATCTTAGTCCTATTTATTTAAAAATCCTATGCCTCTAGTGTATCTCTCTAGAGCTTTAACTTTCTATTGACTCCTCTTTGAGTCTCATCTATCAGTATGTAATAAGTAAACATCATAAACTAAGAAATGTTCTCTTATATGTCATTTGTTAATTCATTCATAATTAAAGTGAAAAGATAAGAACTTAATGCCTACCCTTGGTGTAGTCCAATTGTGATGGCAAGAATAGAGAGTTATTGAAGAAAATTTTAAAAAATATATAACATAAAAAACTAATAAGAGAAGAAATTAGACTACTATTAACCATAAAAAAACCAATGGCAACCTTAACTTCTAGAAATGTGAGAGATTCGAAAGAGCAAAAGGAGAGAATGAAAGAAAAAGTTAGAGTTTCATAGTTTATTGTCTACTCATTTTTTAGTAAGAGTGAGTTACCCAATTAATTAGAATTTAGTAAATTTTTTTTTTTTTTTATTGATGCAACAATATTATTAAAAAAAAAAATTACACTTCTGATCATTTAAGCCTACATCTATTAACAGCTTTTATTTTTAATTAATAATTTTTTATTAATTGAATTTGAACTTTTAATTTGATAAAAATCACCCTTTTCTAATGCTACTACGCCAAAGAAACTTTATTTATGCTTATTTAATTCTTTGATAACTGTGAAATGCAACCTTTATTAATCCAATTTGAAATATCAACGTTCTAACATAAATTGAGATTTTTTACTGAAATAACCATCACATTAATCTATCTTCTTGTTTCCAAGGAGAATCTCTACCAATTTATCCAAGTTCTGATAAGAAGAACCACCAACACTAGTAGCCTCCTCCGCCTTTCTCTTCCATTCCATTGCTTTCTTCCTCATTTCTGAACCCTTCTCTCCCTCCATCAACTCCCTCACAACCTTGTCCACCTCTGCTCTCTTCACATCCTTATCAAGCTCAATCCCAATCCCCCATTCACTACAAGCATATTTACATACTGTAGTTTGGTCAGCGAAATACGGCCAACAAATCATAGGTACCCCACCACACAAGCTTTCAAGTGTAGAATTCCACCCCATGTGACTTAAAAACCCTCCTATAGCGGGATGCTTCAAGATTTGTTCTTGTGAAGGACACCAACTCATTACCATCCCTCTATCTTGTGTATCATCTAAAAATCCTTCTGGCAAAAATGTTTCGCTTTTGCCTTCTACATGATCATTTCTTATTATCCACAAGAATGGTTTCTTGCTGTTAGCTAGTCCCCATGCAAATTCCACCAGTTGCTTTGGGTTCATCACAGTAGAGGTACCAAAGTTGACAAACAATACAGTGTGATATTCCTTCGAATCAAGCCACAATTCGACACACCTGCTTTCTTCTTCTTGCCATAGATTAGAACTAACATGTTTAATGAATTCATTGGTGTTGTCTTTGATGATATGATCAAGAAATAAATGAACAGGACCGATGGAGTATAAGTGAGGATACATGTTGGTAAGAGCATGCAAAGCGTCTAGCTCTAAAGAGTCGAATGTGTTCATGATAATTGCTGATGCTCTTGAAGCTCTGTTCACTTCCCTTAGGATCCAATTGAAGTACAAGTCATTTGGGTCTGTAATTCTGAAGAAAGTCGGAAGATCCTTGAGGCGGACATTTTTCATGCCTGGAATCCAATCTATAGTTGTTTCAAGGAACCCATTTGTTAGGTAGCTTGCATCTGTAAATTGCAAAAGATAATTAATGGAATTATCATAATACCAATAGCAAATTCTTATTTGCACCCAAATGTATATGAACCCGTCGACTAATTAGCCAATGAAAAAATTTTCATTTGAATAAACTGAGTTACCGTTTTTATTTCTTCATTATAATTTAAGGAAATAAAAGATATTGCTCTTTAGCTATGTGAAATGTGAACAGTAACTTAACTTCAAAGTCATGTTTAGACTTTCTTAAATTTAGTTACAATAAATGGATCAATTAGATATATAAAATGAATGAAATATCACAAAAAGTGAATAGATAATACTACTATCATATATTAAAAACAACACGATATTAGCTAGATTTTAATATTTTAAATTAAATAAGTGTATTTTAAAAAAAAACGAAATAGATGCATAAAATTAAATGAATGATGAAATGATAAAATTATACATTTATGTTAAAAAAAAAAAAAACAAATGCAGTCTTTAATAGGAAAAATATTATTTTAAGCAAAGTACTTCAAATTTGGATAAATACAATACACAAAATTAATGAAATAATCATAAAAATAAATAAATAATTGATAAAGTTATCTCTATGTGTTAAAAAAAATTAGCCATCAATGGAAAAAATTAATATTTTAATCAAAGTACCTCAAATGTGGATGGAGAAGGTTTTATAATTAGTTGACCAATATTGTGCATCACAGACATTAATTTTTTTTAAGTCAAAAGGTTTATTATTTTATTCAACATTATAGTACAGATTACAACAACAAAATTACATCATCAGTGAAAAAATATTGCTCTGCAAATCGTGGACTGTAAACGATCTGTTGGCCAACGGGCAGCGTTCGGTCTTGAGTTAGATAATTTTTTAATCAAGTCAATTTTGAATTATGATTTTATATCAAATGAATTTAGATTAGGTTATTAAATTAATTTGTAAAAAAATTTGAATTATTTTTAGGTTTCGAATTCAAATGAATCACTCGTAATTTTTGATTTTTTTAAAATAAAAAAATATTTTTACTTTGAATAAAATTTAATATTTTTAATAATTTATCATTATCCACAACTTCTTGAGTATGAAGCGTCTATTAAAAAAGAAAAATTTTAAATATTGCCACAAGTTTACAATGAACAGAACCGTCTTGTATTTTACTATTAATATTTTTTATACACTATTATGTTTGGCACTAGTTTATAATTATATACTACGAAAATATTTTATTTATTTATCTTATGTATTTACTTGAATTAATATCTTTTATTTTTTTATTCTCTTTCCATATGTCCTTTATTTATTTTATTCTCTTTCTATAATTTTAATAATAAAATTTCAAATAGTTAAATATGACTTTAATAAAAATAATATTAATATTTTTTTAATAAATTTTTTATTTATATTATTTAATTTTTATATTTGTTTCGTTTATGAGAAAGGTAATGTTACAATTATAGGGAAGACTATTTATTTTATCACATCATAATGTCTAATTAATAATTCACCATTGAATTAGATAAAAATTATTATTCATCATTAGATTAGATTAAAATTATTATTAATTATTAGATTAAATAACTTTATTTGATGATATTATTAAATTCGTCACATTAGAATTCACAGTTACTGTCTGAGGTCTTAAGTTCGAGTCTCTTACCATGCAGTTGCATTAAAACTTAGTAAAAAGATTCTTGTCACATTTGTGGTATTATCCCGTTTGAATTCAAATTAATCTTATATTAAAAAAAAAGTATGAAAATACAGAATAATATAAAAAAAAACGTTATTTGACGGTACTAAATTCGTAAATTAGAATTCACGGTTACTGTTTATATCAGTATCGCAGATCATTATACGTAATGTTCACATATTAACATCATACCTTTGAGTGGTGCTAAACCTCTCTCAACAAGATGAGGATAATGAGTATAGCCCAAAACACCACAGCCACTGGAAACCCAGAATAGCGCATCAGGAATTCCTAGCTCATGGGCAGCATCAAGAGTGAAGGTCATGCCACCATCAGAGACAATACAAGAAACTGGGGGGATGTTGACTTTGGAGGAAGAAGATGATGCATTATTGAGTTTGTGAAGCAGTTCAAGAAATGGGACTAAACAGTTCTTGGAGACGGATTCACAGAGCGTAGGGACGTGGCGGTTAGCCTTTTGGTCGGCGGGGGGGAGGCCATTAGAGATAGACTCAAAGTGGAAGTCAGGGAGGTGATGATGCAGGAAGTTGGGGTTGGATTCGAGTAGGCGTTGGTGGATATATTCAGTGTTGACAAAGGTTATGTGAAAGCCTTTGAGATGGAGAAGTTTGGCTAGGATGAGCATTGGGTTAATGTGACCTTGAGCTGGAAATGGGACACATACTGCATGAGGTTTATTAGCCATGGCTAATGGATTGGAACCCATTATAAGTATGTTTTTGTGTATTTGTTTGGCTTAGCAATGAATATGTTGCAGTGAGATCTTCCTGTCTTTTTATAGGCCAGGAAGAAAACCCTTTTAGGTGCGTTATGATTTCAACTCTGATTCCATCTTCACACTTTCATCCATATCGGAACAAGCACTAAGTGACAACAACAAATACGCTTTTAAAAGGTCAAATAACTAAAGAAATTTAAAATTTCGGGTATTGGAGGTTGGTTTGTGTAAGGTGGCATTCACAAGCATCAAAAAGGCCTAAATATTGAATTCATAAAGTGCTGCGAACTTTTGCATATGTATCTTGATTTTTTATTACAAAAAAGTGTAGAACTTCCACAGGAAAAATAAATTTCATGACAAAGGAAGTGTATGAATTGGGAATGAAAATAACACTGCTATTATTTTGTTTGCTTTAATTGTTGAAAATTTTTTTTTTAAAAAAAATCAAATGAGATGAACTAGTTCAGCAAGTGACAGTAAAGTGAAGATTAAATTAAAAAATTCAGGACGCTACAGAGAGGGGAAAAAATGATGGGGCAAGAGAAAATATTGAAAGCTGTTTTTTATTCTAATAATTAAGAAGTTTTTTTTTTTTTAATTTCAATTTTGATTATGGAGCATAACCGATAAAGGATAGGTAAAATAAAAAAAAAAATAACAAGACTGACATTTAGCGCGGCAGATATAGGATCAAATTGATGGCTTAAGTTACCGATCGACAGAGATTATGACAGTGTTAAAAGTCTCCCTTATTCATAATCTAAATTCGTCTTCCAAATTATAGAGAATTGTTTGATGATAATTTCTGTACTGAAATACTTCACCAATGCATTCTCATCTTATTTCTTTTAGATGCGTAGTGAATAACTTCCCACTTGATGGGAGGTTATTTATTGCTTTCCCACCACAATTGTTTTAGGGTAGTTCAAAAATTAAATGTGTCATATATATATATATATATATATATATAGCAATACATACATAATTTGGTCATTAATGAATTATGCCAATAATATCTAGAGTAAAAAGGTCATTAACTTTCCGATCAATGTCTAAGGTTCTAACGAAATGTAATCATTAACCTCGTTAACTAATGTAAGGTTTCATTCTTAAAGTTACTAAAATTTTTAGAATTTTCATATGATTTATGAAAATACATGTATTTATTTATATTCAACTGCACAAATTAAATATATATAATCGATTAATTAAAAATAAACGTAATTAATTGGCTGAAATAAATGCATTGAATAAAATAAACAACATTCGTAAAATATTCAAGTAAGAAAAATTAAAAAAGCAAACTATGATTAGAACAATAAATCCTAAAATACATAATTGCACTAAAAACTAATTCTAATATAATAAAATAGGTAATTAACAAGAATGGAAGCAATGAGCTTCTAATAAAGCTTATAACAAAAGACTAAGGAAAATTTTAGACAATTTGGATGGACCAAAACTTGACTCCGCTAGTCCAATTGTTCTTGCGTAAAATCTCTCAGAAAAAATTTTATGAGTCTCGCATAAGACTCTTTAATCATAGTATCAGACCATTGAAGGTCCAGAGTATCCCAATAATGTTGAATCAAAACAGACTTCAAAACCTTAAACCTTTTAAATTGGGTGAACAAACTACCTTCTCAAATTATTTCTTGGATCTTTCCATTGACATTAATAGCATTAATAAGGATTTATTTCCAATGATAGGAAATATAAAAAATAACAAGACTTAGTTATTATAATGCGATAGATACAAGATCGAATTGACAACTTGAGTTACTGGTCGACAAAAATGATCATAGCTTAAAAAGTCTCCTTTGTTTTAAAGTGTCAGAAAATTATTTTATGATATTTTTATGTTGAAATATTTCACCAATACATACACTCTCTTCTCTCTCTCTCCCTCTCCTCTTTTTTTCAATGCATAGTAAATAACTGTTCGCTTGGTGAGAAGTTATTTACTATACTTTTCAATCATAACTGCCTTAGCACTTACAAAAATTTAATGGGTCGGATCGGATTTCTTATTATAGGTGGACCTTAACTATATATTCCAACAATATAGTTTTTTAATAGAATAAAAAATTTTAGTGAAAAGTGTCTAACTGGATTTGCTCCTTACTCTATTATTCCTAGTTCGCAAGCACTGAGTCTTTAGGTGATTTTGAATAGAGATGCTAAACAAGTGGGATTAATTTTTTTGTTTTTTTATAGGTTACGGTTCGATCATTTTAAGTTATAAATTAATTGGATTAAGTCATCATATTAAGATATGTAATAAAATTCATGTTGTTTTTAGATTTTAAGTTGAGTCAATCATAAATTTAAATTCTAAATAAAGAAAATTTTATTTTATTTTTTAAATAAATTTTAAATATTTTATTAATTTAACTTGAATCATTTTAGATCGAGTAGATTCATATTAATTAAAATTAAGGCATATTTTACCCGAAATTTTTTTTAACTCATTTTGAGTTTAAATTATTTTGAATTTACTTTTTAGCTGAATCATATCGTTATTTTAGAAATAATCAAATTAAATTCTTATACCAAATAAAATACTGTCATATCTACTTTTTGAATTTGCATAAAAAGGTCTAAATTTAAGGATTATAAATTTGAATACTTGACAGTGACTTATTGCCTCATTACCATTAAAAAAAAAAAAGTTAATTTGCAAATTAAAAAGCACTAAGATATGTGATTAGAAAAATACTTAAGCAATTATCTCATACATCATGATATATATATATATATTATTTTATATAATTTTTCGAGTGTAAAGACATTTATATCATTTTTATTTCGTCTTTTATAAAATGTAAATATTTCATTAGTTTTACATTTTCTAGGCATTTTCATGCATTTTGTTTCTCTATAAATTTAAGATGATTTTCTAAATGATATAAATAAATAAGAAAAAAGAAAACTGATCTAATTTTAACTTGAAAAATATAGATAAAGAATTGTGAAATAATTTTAATGTATTCAATATTGTTTTCATTTGTAACAAATTGGTATTGGATAGATCTGTTGTCCTGTCTTCTTCTTTGGTATCTAATCTAGCTTCCCACTCTTTAAAGACCATTCGAATTTGATTCCTTACTTACTGAGAAGCATTCATCAATTGTTTTCAAATTAATGATTATTTGGTGGCTAATACAAATTGCTGTAAATTTTTTATCTAAATTTATTTAAAAATAATTTAACTCAATCTAATTCAAAATTAATTCAACTTAATTAGTGGATCAATTCAAATTGATTTAACTTTAATTCTACTCGTAAATCAATCTAACTTAGTTTAAATTATTTAAAACAATTTATTTAAAAATCAAAATATGATTTTTATCTTAAAAAAGGTTAAAATCAATAGTGATTGAATCTAATTCAATTTGAAATTTGGAAAAACTTTAAAAAAATTTATAGATCATCATTTAATAACTAATGTATTGAAAATCGAATCAGACTGGTCAATCAAATCGGTGCAATTGAGAACTATATTAGTAATTGATTTGATTTGGTATGGACAGATTTTTAATATTATTTTTTATTTTATAAATATATTTTTATTTTTAATATTTTTCTATTTTTAAAATTATTTTAATAATATTTTTTAAAATTTTATTTATTATTAAATTAATTGAACTGAATCAATGAGACCAATCAAACTGACTAAATTAAAAATTAATCAACTGACCGACCAATCTAATTTAAAAACATTTCTGATAACCCAATTCGACCTAACTCGCAAACTATCCTAACCCAAATTTGATAGAATAAACTTCAGTAGTTTACTTCTTTGCCAAGTATATCTAATATATTTATTTAAGTAGACGGCCTTTATTATGACTTATGATTCAAGTTAATTAATTCATAGATCGTCAGAAAAATTGACTATTTAACGGCCTTGTGCCCATCATCAACTGAATCTCAAACTTCGGGAGTTCCTTCTCTAATCTTCTAAGGGCAGCCATATCACTGATTTAATTTCCAATTGAAAATTATATACGTTTACAAAAATTAAAAATTATGTATTATATACTTGAAAAATTAAAATCAAATACCCTTTAATATAATTATTGTTACTATGAGAACTGTATTTAGAAATTCTAAATTAAAAAAGTATAATCTAAAAAAAGTAATAAAATAAAAAAATAAAAAAAGATAAAATTATGCATATTTTGTTCAAAAATAAAAAATAAAACCCAGCCTTCAATGAAAAAATTTAATATTTTAAACAAAGTATTTTAAATTTGGATAATTAGTTGACCGAAGACATTGGTTTTTTATTTTTTTTAAAAAAAAGTCGAAAGGTTTATTAATTTATTCAACAATATAGTTCAGACTACAACAACCTGATAGAAGCATAGTAACATCATCAGTGAAAAAATATTGCTCTACGCATCATTGACTATATTGATTTTATAATTATATAATGCTAATATTTTTATTCATGTTATATATTTATTTGAATCAAAATTTTTTTGTTTAATTCACCTTTTATAATTTCAACGATAAAATTTCGATTACTTAAATCTGTTTCTCTAAGAATAATAGTAATAATATTTTCTCAGATTTTTTGTTTACTTCAAGAGTTCCTTTTCTGATAGCATACAGTTATAATCAACTGATTTAATTTCCAATAGAAAATGGTATATGTTTGAAGCCAAATCTATATATAAATGAAAGTGTCTCTTCATCTATTCTATACTTGGGATAGTCTCTTTTTTAATATATTTTTCTCCAACCATAAATTTTAGTAATAAGAAACCATCAACTGCCTTTTTCAAAATTTAAAAAAGTTGCGTCGTAATGAAAGTGATATTTAATTGCATAATAACAATAAGCCATAAATTCGATTTCACAAATGAATTTACAATATATTTAACATTACTATTGTGAAATTTTGATTTTATTCATTAAATAATAATATTTTAAATTTTGAAAATACTTTTAGATACTCATAAAAGTAATTTAATTATACTATCAAGAGAATTAAATAAATATTGACAAAATCTTCATATTTAATTAGCATCTTTGAAAATTAATCTTTTTATTCACAAAACTCATTGAAAATTCCTATAATAATCAATTAGAAAAAAGAATTTTTTCTAACTTTTCTCTATCATCAATTATTGACAATAATAATATCAAACACGGTAAAAACTACAATGTCGTTTATTTTATTATGTTATAACGTTATAATTAATAATTCACCGTTGAATTAGATAAAAATTATTATTTATCATTGACATTAGATTTAATAATAAATTATTATTTATCATTTAATTTAATAATGCTATTTGATGACATTATTAGGCCTATCATTGGAAAATTCACCCTGATTTAGTGTGAAGGGTCAACTCATGGCTTTCGAAGAGGGGAGGTTCTGATCCAGTCACCATGCACAACTTTCCCGGATCTTCATCCTCACTAGCTGTTGTGGAATAAGGGTAATATTTCACCTACCAAATTCACTTAATCAATTTATAGGTGAATAGAGAGTGAAAGATTGTACTGTAAAACCACACTATAGTTGATTCCCAGGAAAAATTGGAGGGGTCATAAGCGGTCTCACTTAAAACTCAATCTCCTTAGACATAATCACCTTAATAGTAATTTAACAGCACAATATATCACTACAACTATACTCTACAAAATAGCTATTGAAAATAAAGACAAAATAAGAACACCAGAATTTAATGAGGTTCAGCCAATTATGCCTACGTCATCGGACTCTATCAAAATTATATTTCACTAAAAAAAGGACTACAAAGTGAAATATTGCAAAAGAGGGAGAAATATTGAAAATTGCCTAAGAGATGAGTAGATAATTTTGAGATTATCAAACTAAAGGAATTAAAACTCTATTTATAACAAAACAATCTTCAACCCTTTTAGTCTATTTCCGATGTGAGATAGTTTAAATGAGCCATTATTCAACAAATCTCCACCTTGGCGAATTTCAACATCTTTAATCTCTCCTCGAACAACTTTTGATAGTGTCTCTAAATTTAACATTAAACTTCAGCAATATTGATCAAGTCCAAACAAAGTTGAAACTTGAACGCAGTGACAACTTTTGTCATCAGCTATAACTGCAGATGCATGAGGCACCATATCAACATAGTGACCAGGCAATCATGTCATCTTCTTATAAGTCACCATATCAGCAAAGCGGCCAGACATTCTGTGCACCCTCTCTGGCCTCCTAGATGTACTTGGTTCAAGTTGCTGAGGAAGTCCTTGAACTCCTTCTTGAGAATCTTCTTCTACAGTAGGATGGGTCTCAACACCTTTTTTATCTGCTGGGATTACTATTCTCTGAAACTCCACCTACTTGAGAGTATCATCTAATTGCTCAACATCCACCTTTTTCAACATGGTAGATTCATCAAAAGTGACATCCCTGCTAAAAACTATTTTCTTTGTCTCTGGACACCATAAACGATAGCCTTTTATGCTAGAGGTAATCCCCATGAACAATGTTTTTTTTGCTCTTGGATCCAACTTTGACTCCTTAACATGGTAGTATGTAGTGGAACCAAATACATGTAAGGAATCATAATCTGTAGCAGGCTTTCCAAACCATTTCTCTAATGGCGTTATTCCATCAATAGTAGTAGATGGTAGGCGATTGATGAGATGGCACGCATATGTTACAGCCTCAGCCCCAAATTCTTTACCCAACCCAGCATTGGATAACATACATCAAACTTTCTCCAGTAATGTTCAATTCATGTGCTCTGCCACACCATTTTGTTGTGGTGTAGATCTGATAGTGAAGTGTCTGACAATGCCTTCATTTTTACAAATTTTCTCAAATGGATCGCTTTTATATTCTCCACCATTGTCTGTGCGGAGACATTTGATCCTTTTGCCT
>CATIWR010098996.1:0-38468 GCA_949677035.1 Omphalea diandra | reverse complement strand
ATATCGGTATCGGCCTGAGTTAGAGGGTATGTGGCTCGATATATCAATACAAACTGTTTTTTTATAATATATATATATATATATATATATATATATATATATATATATATATCTATGTATGTATGTATGTATGTATGTATGTATGTATGTATATATATATATGTTTTGCATTAGAAAATCAAAATTCAAAAAGAAGCAAAAATCTAAGTTCTAGTCTACCTACCTTCTCTTCTACATTGTAATGATCTCTTATAAATAAACTGTCTTTTTGTATTTTATCTCTCTTGCATTCATTTGATTAAATATGCTCTGTGCTCACCTTGAATAAGGATCTTGTACATTAGAAATTGTGTTATTCATCCGTATGTCATTATTGCATCTTTAATTTTTTTGATGTTGTAATACTTCTGGTATCAGAGCCAAAGCTTGGATAATATTTTATTAATCTTGAGCAACATCTGTGTTGTGAGTGTGTTGGTCAGCTCCTTGATTAGTGTTGGTCAACCATTTGAATTCATTAAGTTTGGTGGTCCTACTGAGTGGCCCTTCATTCGATGCAAAGACTATTACCCTAAGATTATGAATAGATTGTTTAAATCTTTGGCATCTTCTTCTTTTTCTTCTTCTCCTTATGCTCCGAATTCTATGTTAAAAGATTATTCTTTAGATGCTAATTTAAATTCTGGAGTATTACCCAGATTGAAAATCGGTTACGTAATTTGTCAATCCCAAACAAGGATGTTAATTCTAGTTACAAAATTGGTTCTTTTGATTTTATGTCTGATTATTCAATTAAACAAACATAACAAACTATTTTTTTAAGTCACGAACATGAAAATATTCAACTTCTTTCTTCTAAAACTATTTTCAAATATAGAGAAAATATAAATTTATTCATCTTGGTATGGTACAGGTTACTGTTAAGCCATTATTTAAACTTGGTTTGGATATTCCGGTCTTTTTATGTTTAAGAGATGCTACAAATCAAAATTTTTCAAACTCCATTTTGGCTATGGCAAAGTCCAATTTGGCTAATTGCCCAATCTATTTTAATTGTTACCCAAATTTTTCAATATCTCTTTTGATGGTAAGATTTTAGACAATCCGTCTTTAATTATTCAATTAAAAAAATATTGATTTTGCAACTAATTCTAAGTTTGTTGCAACCATTTACATATTTTATTATAAGGTTATGTTAAATACTATAGATCTTATATCTAAGTGTAAATTTTTAAGAAATGAGACTTTGGTTTTTGAAGCAAATTCTCAACATAGCAAAATTCATGTTCCTAAAAAATTAAGATGGTATGAGTTAAGTCAAGCTGGAACATGAAATTTGAATGATATTGTTAATTTTAGACCCATTGAAACTAAGTCAAGTATTTCAGAAAGATCTAATAGATCTATTCAAATTGAATTTTCTCTTGCTCCTTCGAGAGTTTTAGAATTTCAAAAAAGTAGTTCTCATTCTCAAATGAAAGGTTTTTCAACTATAAATATGATTTCAAAATTGCTTTCCATTGATAAAGATCTTTTGAGAAAAAAACTATCTCAAGAATATAATAAAGATAAATGAAACTGGTTTATTACTCATTTTGATGAAAGAAATATTTTAAGAGAAAAATATTATGATTTTTTTAAATTCAATTAAATGTAATATTCCATTTTTCATTTGGTTTTCCATTCACTATAATTTAGAAGGAATAGATTTTCCCTTTAAGGAAATTAATGTTAATGAAAAGGCTTCTCAAACTTGGATTAGTACCTCTGGAAATTCTATTTCAAGTGTTCATCCTGCTCTTGAAAAAGTTAAAAATACTTTTCAAGAAAAAAAGTTATTTGTTCTCTTTTTAAGAGAATAAATGTTATTAATGATGACAGAAAACAACCTTCTTTAAGAGAGATTAAAAATATTTAATTTCAAATAACTATTCAAATCATATTTTACATACTATTGCATTTCAATTAGATAGGATAGAATTGCAAAATTTTTCAAAACATGATTTTTCAAATAACTATCCTATTGCCCATCAAAACCTCTTTTTAATTTTTTGAAGCAACTTTAAAATATTTTTGAACTTTTAAAATATTTTAGTAAATATGACATGGATAAAATTATTACTTAATAATTTTAGGTACTTCTTATAATTATTAAATAAGTTGATTAGAATCATAATTTTATTTTCAACTCCGATTAAATAATTACATAATTAAGAATACTTAGTATTTAAAATTCCTTTAAATTTTTAACACTCAATTTTTAATTTTATCAAATACTATCTAAGTTCATAATTTTTCATAATGAATTAAATTTTAATCATTCTTTAATACCTTAACGTCAATAATTAGCAGCATTTTACCAAATTTTTAGTGCTCATATATATATATATATATTACATTTCAAATTTAAAAACTATATTTTACAAGGATATCTAAGCGAGTTTGACATTACTATTTAAAAAAGTGATTTTGAGGTAAAATATATAAAAAAAATATATGATCACTTATGAAAAATATCTAAATAGATTTTTATCCCAAAATCAAAATTTTGAAGAGTAACGTCAAATATATTCTTAATATTTATTAGCTATTAACTATCGGTTGTCATTTAAGAGTTATTAATAATAATAATCAATACTTTTAAATATGTCCTAGCAAAAAAACTCGATAATTGAGCCCTTGGCGGGTGTGGATCGATCTCAAATTCGGAATAAAAGAAATCATATCAAAACACAGTAATTTAGAGTAAGTTGCCTTAAGTTTTTCTTTTAATTTTCTTTTTTTTAAATTTTTATTTATTTAATTATCATCAATAATTATTTTTATTTTATTTTTTAATAGATTTCTAATAATTTTGTAATATCACTTTGAGTTTTAAAGTAATAAATTATTATAAAAATTGATCATAATATAAAGTTATAAATTTTAAAATGATAAATTATTATGGAAAACTAAAAGTGATTTATTAAAAAATTATTATATTAATGTTGAATTAGTATTATTCTAATTATCCCATAATATATAATATTTGATGCAATAAAATAATACTTATTATTTTTAAATAATTAAAATATTCAATTATTATACATGAATAAAATTTTTTGTTTAAAATCTTTATTTATAAAATTTTTTATATTTATTGCTATATACATATAAATATAAAACACATATTTTAATAATATGTAATATTAAATTATTAATAAAATTATACTCGAAAGACGATATCGAATTTAAAAACCTTGATAACAATAAGTTACATCTAATTGCTACCAAACTTACCTTAATTTAATGATAAAAAAAACTTACATTAATTTAAAGGTTAATATGGGCCCCTTGGGCTCAAAGTTATAATTAATGGATCAATGCTAAGTGAAACTGGAGCCCATTTGTTAAAGGTTTTGCCCCTGGACTTCCGTTCCAGTGGACAAGATCGCCGAAAGAGATTTGTCTATTTCTAGTCTTCGGTGTCGTGAAGACAAAACGAGACGGTACCATTCCACCAAAAGCGTTCCAGGACAACGTTCCTCAATCCCTGAGTTTCACTCATTGTGTGGAAAATCTTGGGTAAGCTTCTTCTACATCATGTTTTTATTTTCGGGATTCTCTTAGATTACTGGATCAAATGTCTCAAAATTCCTGTAATTCTGTTTTAAAGATAAGAGATCGAAGAGCTTGAATAATTTTATTGTCGTTGTTCAAGTGCAGGTCGTAGATTAATTGATCTGCGAAGTAGCAATATGGGAGTTAAACAGGCGATAAAAAACCTGGACGCGTTTCCTCGCGCGGAAGAGCATTTGTTGCAGAAAACACAATCCGGAGCTCTTGGTAATGACCTTTTTGCTCCTCATCCTGTTCCCCATTTTATGTTCTCCAATTCTTGTTAAGCTCATCTCTACCTAAAAGACAAAAAAAAAATAAAAAAAATCCTTTATTTGTGAGAAACTCTAGGAAAGTTAGAATATAAATGATTTGGAAGATTCTTGTTTTTGTTTTGAAATAATTAGTTCGTAGGTGACCCTTAATTATTTAGTTTATTCCAATGTGCATAATGGCTTATTTTTGCAATTTTTAGTGCTTTATTCACATTGAATTCTGCTTCTTGGAGAATTTTTTTTTTTTTTATTGGCTGCTTTTCAAATTGCTTTCTTATTGTCTTATGTAGTTTCCATCATCGGTCTTGTCATAATGGCTACACTATTCTTGCACGAGCTGACTTATTATCTCTCCACATATACAGTTCATCAGGTCAGTCTCAATATATTATCTCTTTACTTCTCTACTTGATTCTTGTTGGTATTTGATATATTGAAGTATTTGTAGGAATCAAGCCCCTGTAACGTGGATGGGAAAATAATGCTACAATGCAGTCATATACCTATTGAAAAAGTGGATTGGATGTCATTTTAGTTTTTTTTCCTGCTGTTCATTTTTTTTAAATGTCTCTTTTAGATCCATCTATTCAAATCTATGTATCATTTATGGTGTCTTCCCAGTGTGCATAAGGTCATCTACACACATTTTATTTCACAAATGTCATTATTTTTTTTATGTTAATAATAATTGTGCTTGGCAGATGTCTGTGGACTGGAAACGTGGAGAAACTCTTCCAATTCACATAAATATGACATTTCCTTCATTACCTTGTGATGGTTAGCAATCAGTTTCTCTCTCTCTCTCTCTCTCTCTATATATATATATATATATATATGTGTGTGTGTGTGTGTGTGTGTGTGTGTGTGTGTGTAAAAGGTGTTTCAAGCATCACTTTTCTTCTCACTTTTTTTCTTTTTTTTTTTGAAATTTAATTTGTGAAGTCTTGAGTGTCGATGCAATTGACATGTCGGGCAAGCATGAAGTGGATCTTGATACAAACATATGGAAAGTAAGATAATCACTTTTTCCTTTTATAATTTTTTTTTATACTAGACAATGTTGTGAACTACTTAAAGTGTTTACTGTACTTTTAGAATTTGATTTGAAAAAAAAAAGTTTCCGTTGAATAATTGATAACATAATTGTGGAAGAGCAAAGCTTTAATTTTTCCCTCGACAATGTATGGACTGAAAACAAGGATAAACTTGCTTAATGGGAGAGGTGTTGATTAATATTGTTAAATTTTATTATTTTTACGTTTCTTCATTTGACTGAAGGCATGGATATTTTTTTTTTGTCTTCCTAAGTATTTAAAGAAGAAAGGTAATGATGGGGTTGTGAAATCCCTTGTTCAAGGAAGACACTGAATTGATTGAGACATCTGATGACTATATCCCAATTAACTTGATTGAGAAATGGTGAAGAAATGAAGCAGGCAGTTTGAGAGACAAGGGGGAAGGAACGAGGAGGGATGATACATCTATAATACATATAACAAAGGGATCAAGGGAAAATGAAGTTATTGGGTTTTAAAAGCATTGTTCTTGGTTCGGAGAGAAGGGTCAGGCAGAATCAAAAGCTAAATAAAAGCAAACAAAGCAAAAATATAAAACCTTGCACCATACACCAATTGTATCTAAGAAAACCAAGAATAACTTACGAAGACTCAAGGAATGCATCCAACTGAGAGTGGGAAATAGTTTCTTAAGTTTGGCTAAGGTATGGTTGATCAACAAAATTTCTATTGCCACCATCAGAATGATATGTAATTATATTACTTTGCACTTGATGGTGCTCTTGGCCTCGTGCATCTCCGTGTACGTTGTTAGCATATGAAATTAGGGGACTACAAATTTTATTTGCCTGGAACACAAATATGCTTGGAAGATATAGAAATTATTATCATGAAAGAGAAGCAAAATTGAATACAAGATATAGCATCCTATAACAAGTGTGAAAAAACCCAAAAGATAAGAAACTACTGCAAATGGGGACAACAAGCTCAATAGAAAGTGAGAAGCTAGTATATTTACGGTACTGATTTTTAACTGTTGATTTCATGAAAATAATTTTGTGGAAGACACTTGGGTGTTTTTGAGTGCATCTAAGGATTAGTCTATGGAAAACTTTTACCTAGTCAAAGGGAAAACTGTAATCAACTGAAAATGCTAAGTTATTTTCATGAGTTCTTTGAATACATAATAAATTAACCCACTAGAAACTATGTAGTCATATAGATACTTATCCATTGTAACAGTTGATCATTGCCATTTGTTCACCATTGATCACTGCGTTTTACTTATATTTTGTTTCATTATCTCTTATATTGAAGTATACTAAAACCAAATGAAAAATGATGAAGTCCTCATCAGTCCAGACTATTCTCATCTTCTGCTTCCCAAAAGGAAATCTAACTGTTTCCACTGTATTAAGTCAAGAAGTAATTTCTAGTTCATTTTAAATGTCAGACAGTAAAGAAAAATACTTTATTTAATAAAAAAATATTTTCCATAGAATTTATCTTCCACAGGGATATCATGTTTCAAGAAACAACTGTAGCCTGAGAACTTGAAATTAATTTTGACAGGAAATTAATTACAATCATTCTTTCCATAACCAAAATGAATGAAAAGTCAATCCACATTGGGTTTCGGTTTGGCATTGGACACATCTTATTTGAGTTTTCTTTATTTTTTGAAATAGTTGTCAATAATTTATTTATTTGGAGTTGTAGTAATTACTTATGTGTACTTCTAAGAGCCTGCATGCATGAATATTTCCATGCGCATACATGTTATGTTCATCCTCAACTTCATGGAAGCTATCATAACTTATTTTGCTAACCAGATTAGAATTTTTACAGCTTCGCCTGGACAGTTATGGTCATATCATTGGCACTGAATATTTGTCAGACCTTGTAGAAAAGGAGCATGCTGCTCACAAACATGGTATTATCCTTATGCATTATTCATCTATATCTTTGTTCAAAAGTAAAACATTTATTTTCAAGATCTGTATTTGAAATTTTTTGTGTATCTCTCCTTTAGTTTTGTTTTCTTTTATGATTGTGTAGATCGGCTTTTGTAACAGTTGTAACATCATTGTCCATGGGCTGGATTTTATGATAATGATTTCTTGATGGTAGAATAAGCATTTGTCATGAAGATAATGTGAGTTGGGACAGATTGCAGGGCCGGTTACTTAGGTTGAATTTAGGGCTTAATTGAAAGCTGGAGTAGGTAGGAATTTAGGGTGAATAGTTAGGGTTTGTATGGAGTAGGGAAGTGAATAATTTTGGACGTAGGTGTTCTGTGCTTGTTTGTAGAGAGAATAAAGGGCTGTGAACATGTGAATGGTAAAATAAAATAAAAGAGGTTAGGCATCATATTAAAACATCTTTAACATCCAAGGTCTCAAAGGCATCACACCAATGGTTGAATTGCATCTAACAACTCAAGGAAACATAATTACTAGAGTACTTTTTGTTCACTATAAGCATTACATTAATAGGTGTTTATGGAGTTAAAAGCTAATCTTAAACCTTTAAATTGGAGGACTTCAAAACTTCTCTTAATCTTGTTCACTGAAATCTGAATTATAAGCATGACCTTAATAGGTATTTATAGAGTTAAAAGCTAATCTTAAACCTTTAAATTGGAGGACTTCAAAACTTCTCCTAATCTTGAGTATTTGGACTCCTAGGCAAAACTAAAAAAAAGTAAATGTTTTCCTGGACTTTGGACTCTAATAAGACTTTGAAATAAATATAAAGCTTCCTAAGGAAATTGAACACCCTTTTTAGCAAATGTACAAAATTACCGTTTATGGTAATTAATTGATAAGAAACTTATATATATATAAAGAAACCTATAAATGTAACTCTAAAAAAACTAGGGAAAATCTAGGAAATACTTCATAATTTCTCCAATAAACCCTCTATTGAATATGAAGATTTTGAACCATAATTCTCATCTTGAGTCTTTGAATTGGACTTTTCTTGAACTTGTGTCTGCATCAAGGAGTAGGAAGCTTGAAGCTAAAAGTTTTTGGATGTCATAACTCATGATTAATATTAAAAATTTGAGATTGGTTTTTTGGTATTGACTTGATTATTCACAAAATTTAGATTTTTCCTAAGGTTTATAGGACACTGGAAAAGAACTTATGTTGGGATTTGTTTGTAATGCCTATGTTGGCTACTATTAAGAATCAAGGTTGACTTTTTAGGTATGTAATGAGTTTAAAACCTCACCTAATTGTTAAGCAAATAATGTCTAGATGTGCACTAAGGCGCTAAAAGGTCTTGGGGTGCCTAGGTGCAAGGCATAAGGTGTAGGCACGCACCTAAGCGACATAGGACGTAAAAATAATAAAAATGTAAAACTCTTTTCAAAATTAAGACCTAATAATTATTTAAATGTGTACTAGAATTATATATTAAATGTATTATCTAGTATATGCAAATGGGAAGACATTTATAACCCTTGTGATGATAATGAATTAATTGATTAAGAAAACCTTGAAACGATGATCTCTACTTTCGAAAGTCATTGATCTCTACTTTCAAAATTTCAATTATAAATAATTCAAATTAACTATTATTTTTTTATTGTATAAAAAAAGTAATTGAATATTTTTTAAAAACTAGAGATCATTTGAACTACAATGTGTTAATGCCTTTTAATCTGCTCTTTGAATTGGAAAGACCAATTTTTAAAGTTAATGACCTATATAAATGAACCTTTTTTTGAACCAGCCACACAGAAGCAAATCGATATATCAAATTAGTTTTAATACAAATATAATCTAAAAATTATAGGCCTACTAACCTAGAAAACCAAAACTTTGTGCTTATTTATAATTATAGTTAAAGCTTATAAACTTTGTAATTGTATTCCAATTTAAAAAATTACTTTAATTTTAGTCTATTGACCAAACTTGGTCAAATTAAAATAAATTTTTTTTTGTAATGATATGGCTTAAAAAAATATTACTTTCTTTCCTTTTCTTTTTTTTTTCTTTCTCCTTCATTTGTCTTTCCCTCTGTCTCTTCTCTACCCTTTCAACTACCAAACTCTTGCCTCCACCTATTGCAGCCTCCACCCTTCTCCACCTCTGCCCCTGTCCTTCCCCACCTGTTTTCATCACCCCTTCCTCCCCTTCCATCTTCTTCTTCACTCTCTTCTTCCCCCACCTAACTGAATTCCTTCTTTTCCATGCCATTGTCCAAACAAGCAGAATTGAAGTGGTTTCTTGACCAACAAGGTAAAATGGCCTATATTCATCCATCACTTCTTGAATCCTCATTTCAACATTTCCTTTTATATCCATGTTCTTTGAATTTTTCTTAAATTAGATTCTATAAGTAATCTTAATCGGTCATCATTCCTTGCTTTACCTTTTTTATTGCCTTTTCAATTTGATGGTGGAGAATGGGAGGAAAAAAGAGGGATAGGGAAGGAGATGGATGGAGGGAAGATTTGGTGGTGCAGAATGGGAGGGCAAAGAGAGAGAGAGAGAGAGAGAGAGAGAGAGAGAGATAACGTAGGAGAGGGAAAATAAGAAAATAAAATAAAATAATATTTTTAAACCATATCATCTCAAAAATATTTTTTGATGTCAATTTTGACTAATTTTGGTCATTGGGCTAAAATTGCAACTAGTTTCTAAAATTGAGATACATTCACAAAGTTTAAAAGTTTTGGTTACAATTACAACTACATGTAGGGTTTTGGATTTTCTAAGTCACTGGGCTAAAATAGTAAGGGAAGAAGTAAATTGAAAGCTCATAAACTATTATGAAAAGAAAACTTAGAAAAAGTAAGTGAAAGAAGGAGAGAGAAATAGGGAGGAACCATAACAAAGTAGACAAATACATTTTAAGGACATTTTTGGTATAAATGGATAGATTAGAATCCGGTGATCCCATGGATGGTAATTTGGTCGAATTACAATGATGCCCATGAAATTTCCAGTGAATTTCTAGCGCATGAACACTCAACTCTTGCCAAATCAAAGAGTTGCTATTTCAATGGTGGTGATATTTTTTAGCAAAAGATTTAGAGGGCGGCGCAAGTTAGAAAGGCATGCCTCTCTTTCCTAGCATCTGGCAGCAGGCGTTGCCTATATTAAGTGCTCTTCCTTTCTTTGCAGAGGCCTTGGTTCTTGGGCTTGGTGCACCTCCTTTCAATACTATGCTCATGCTTCATACCTTAACTTGTGAAACAATTAAGATCCCTAGCATTATGTTTGGAAGTTTTAAGTGAATGAGAAAATAAAATTTAATCCCTATGTTAGGAAAAGAAAAGAAATGAAAGGATAAATATGTTTTTATGTTTTGAGTTTTTAAGGGACAAGAAATAATTTCACCTATAAGGTTGAGATAATCATATTAAAAAATTGTTATTAGTTATAAATGGAGGGATAACTCTTGTTCACCCAATTTTCAAGGAAAAAGCAATGGGATTTTAGGGAATAACTAATCTTCCCTTATCCTTTACTATCTAGCTTGATATATAAAGCATAAACACTTTAATTTTACTCATGTTTTCGTGTCGTTTCGAAAACTTCTCTAATATGGCATCCGATGAATCATGTGCTAATTTTTGAAAAAATTAATGTTCCATATATCCATGTCGTGTTCATGTCACTGTATCCATGTTTTTACAACATGGAACCTGATTAAACACCAAACAAGGGATCGACTTTATTTTCTCTCCTTTTCTTTTCCTATTTCTTTTTATCCCTCAATCCAAATCAAGTCTAGGTGTAAAATCAACCACAACATGATATTATTGTGCTCTTATAAAGGTGTCTAGTGCTATGATGATTATAATAAGTTGCTTTTTTTTACATCATCAATAGGGTTGCCATCCAAAGGTTTCTTGCAATGTGTGTTTCAAGGATGTTTGTTGAAATTTTTTACTTTGCACTACTTGATTGTCAAAGCTAAAAGCAAACTGATGGTGGGAAAAAAAATTATGCTTGACGAGTCATCACCTTAGGACTCTTGATTCAACGAGTTATGAGTCTCTTAGCATAATTACGGTGAACA
Source organism: Omphalea diandra (assembly GCA_949677035.1). Taxonomy (NCBI): domain Eukaryota; kingdom Viridiplantae; phylum Streptophyta; class Magnoliopsida; order Malpighiales; family Euphorbiaceae; genus Omphalea; species Omphalea diandra. The sequence continues at coordinate 27,541 of CATIWR010098996.1, read as the reverse complement.
TTTACTCCATTAACAGTATTGAAAAAAAAACATGCGACGTAAATTTTTTTAATCTATTATGTGAAACAAGCCTTTGCTACTAATTGATTGAAAGAAGTTTTCTCAACTTGTTAGTGTAAACTGGTAGATGATTTGTTGTTGAACCAGAATTTGCAAAGTGAGTTGCACCAACAATTCCCCATTAGTATTGAATTTCATCAAACACTTTCTAGAAAGACATATAACATTTCATGTGTTCCTTAAATCCAATAAATAAATAAAAATTGCTGATTAGAGAGTTTGATGCTACTTGTAGCCAATGAAATTAGAGAAACTAGGATGATTAACTTAGTAATCTGCAATAATCAATCTAATTGTATAGTCAAGCAGTTGTGAAACAAAAGAAGATGATAAGTTTAACACTATGCATAGCAATGAGGAAGGGAGAGGAGGAGAAGGTATGTTAAAGGAAAAGTAAAAGAGCTGAAAGAAGGGGAAGAGAAAATTTTTATCAACTTGTGTATGGTTACATAATAAATAGTCATTAAAGGGAAGATAGGAGAACTGTGTTTTGTTTGGATGAGTGGAAGGGGAAAAAAATAATAGCTACTAAAAGACAAAAAAGACCAAGTCGATATATAAATGACAAAGTTTATGTTTAATGATAAAAAAGACACTGTATATAAATTATCATTCATTTGCATGAGTTGAAATTTTTTACACCCCAATCAATTTTACCTTCACAAAGGGGAATGAAAGGAAATTATTCTCCCTCTATTTCCTTCCCTTCCTAAAAAATTTAAATAGCCAAACGTGATTGTACTTAATTGCACTTCTATTCCCTTCTCTTTTCATTGGAGTACCCTTTATCTATGCATAGTGTAAAAGTTTAAAGTTGGATGCCAAGGTTAATATTTAAATTTTTAAGTAAAATTATCAAGCAAAATCTGTTTGTACAGGCCAAAAATTAATTAAAAAAGTAAATGACAACAAATTAAGAAAGTTGAATGTGCTAAAGAGATTTGCAATGATCTGCCCTTTGAGAGCTTGGATTAATTTGACGGTCTAGAAGAGTTTGAAGAAAGAATTCTTGAACCAAGCATACTCACAAGATAATGTCATGTGTTAGCTTCGATGGGCTTGAACTGACGAAGACAGATATAGATAAAAAAAAAATTAGAAAGGAGAAGAAGAATACAAATAGAGGAAAAGAATTGGAGAATCAATCTATGAGGAAGAATATTAGATCCTTTTGTTGGTTTAAAATGGAAAAATTTGGTGTTAAGAAATATGCCTAGGTTCTCAGGGACTTTGTTCTTTTTGCTGCTTATGGAGTCCTTTATGCAGAGAAAAAAGTGAGATTTGTTCCTTAATTTTTTATGGAGCAAGATGATGTTTTTGAGGGTGATCATTTGACTTTTTTAAGTTGATTGTAGTAGTTACTTTTCTTTCTACTTCTTTTTCTTTTTTAGCTCGTAGTTGTGTATTGAGTTTTATAGAGTTCTTATCATCTTAATATGACATACATTATTTGTTTTTTCTTTTTCGACAAAAATTTCTTATTCAAATCTAGAGAAGAAAGGAAGGGAGAGAGATCTAAAGTGTTGTTATTCTATATATGTGTGTGTGTGTGTGTGTGTTCTTAGAGATTAAGCAATTTATTTGAGAAATAAATTGTTTTAGAATTTGATATGCATGTTACTCTAGTCCAAACTTTTGACATTACTATTAGTTCATCTATATTTAATATAGCAACAGTGGAACCCCAAATCATTCTATGATGGTGTAAGATACATTATTTGTGATTGATGCGTAATAAATTTCTTTTTGCTTTTTTTTTGGAATATTGAATCCTTTTTCTTTTTTTTTTTTCCCCTATTTTTCATTTCAAACAAAAATGGTTTCAGCTAATCCCTTAGAGTTCACTTAAATTGACAAAAATATAAAAAATTATTACAATGCGCATATTTTTCAGTGTTCGTAGTTACCTTATTATACCTATATAAGATTTTTTGGAAGCTTGTAAGTTTGAACAACCTTATTTTCTAGTGTAATGAGTTATTACATCAGTTCTTATTGCCACCATATAGTAGGATTTCAATTAACCCAAGTGAGCAAATCAGGTTAACTAACAATAATAATAACATCCTTACTTTAAATTCATTGCTTAATAAGAAGTGCTTATAATGCCTAAAAGATTTAAATTTTCATGGTGACATGATGTTTTATGTTTGCTTAAATGTTATTAGTTGATTCAGGTGGTTGTATTCATGTAAGATATATGCTTGAGATTAACCTGATAAGTTATTCTGGATTTACCAAACATGCATGTATCTTGATTTATCACTTCATTTTAAAGTTTTAAGTTGTCTTGGACTAAAGGACCTCTAAACCTTTTGTTATTAGTGAGAGTTTCATTTATTTATTTATTAAGAAAGAGTTTTAAACATGTCTGATAATGATTAAACAAGCAAAAACTATTATAAAACAATAAGCAAGATATACTTGCACTAAATTATTTATCTATCATATCAATTGACTTTTATTATAATATTAACTTTAGACTATATTTTAAAACCATGTTATATTATATTATTATTTTCTAATCATACTTTATATTGATAATTCAATATACAGATAGATCTTTTAATTCTTGGCAAGGTTATGCGTGTGTAGCATTAATTGATGGTACCATAATACTGTATTCTACAATTAGCTTATTGTTTATGATAAATAAGTAATTTTATATAAAAGATACGAGTAAAAAACAATAACTTGCTGTTTATGATAAGCAAGTAATTCTATAAAAAAAAATAATGAGTCAAAAGAAATACATCACACACACACACACACACACACATAGACATATAGAAAAGTATTTTGAAACACGTGCTAGCACATGAATTTCCTTTTTCAAATTCATAAATATTATTATATTGTATATAAAATACGTGGTGTCAATTAAAATATGCAACAAACTCATCCGATTTTTTTTTTATTTCAAATTAAAATATAAGTTGATTGGATTCAATTTATATAATTTTTTAATGCTAAAAAAATGGGAAATAAAATATGTATAACAGAATATCAATACTGTGTACTTTTCTTTAAATATTATTATTATTGAAATAGTTGAAAGCTAGATTGTGCTTTAAATTGGACACGTAGTTTTTTTTTATTTGAAAACATTTATCTTTTGTAAGAAAATTTACAGATTCTTAAAGTTTCTCTTCTAAAAAAGATATTTTATTTATTTATGTTCAAAAAACTAAAAATTTTTAGATTAGGTCTGATGGGGATATACTTTTCTTGAATAGTTGATCATAAGAAAAATATTAGAGTGTACCTGTTAAAAAAAATTAGAACATTAAATTTGACTATATATATTGAGAAAAATTACTCAATTGCACACAAAATATATTTTATGCTAAATGAATTTTAAAGAAGTCCTTACATGTCTATAAGTGCTATTATATGAAATAGGCTATACAACAATATTTTTCTTTTGTTATATAATTCATGAGTTTAAGGTTAATACTTCATAGCTATTTAAAAAGGTTTAGAATCAGTTATAATTAAGTAATTCCTATTTGAAAGAGAAACTCATGAAGCAAACCAATAAGTAAATGTATTTTTTAGGAAACTAAATTAAAATAGATTCTTTTAAAATAATTTTTTTTTTTTGATCAATTAAATTGAATAATAACTTTGTCATTATTAATTTTGACCATATCCTTTTTTGTCTGTACATATATTTTCTTGCCTCATCTGTGCTTTTATATATACTACATTCCAAAACCTATTATACTTCTAATGGTAGTCATGACTGAGAAACATACTATTAGGTAAAAAAGAAAAGGTTTTGATAGTGAAAGGCTCGAATTTATACAGAAAGTTCTTTTTTATGAAGAAACCACTTCATTTCTTGGTTCTAAAATAGAATATATGTTACTGGAATAGAGAATATGTCCTTTTTCCCCAACAAAAAATAGGTTGTTTGAAATTTTATTACAAATGGACACGGAAAGTTCTTTTTTTTTTTTATTTTAAGAAACCACTTCATTTATTGGTTCTAAAATAAAATTTATGGTTCTGGAATCGATAATATGTACTTTTTCCAAAATGAAAAATAGATTGCAGGAAATTTTATTGTGCTTACTTTCATACTGTTCATTCACAAAGGTTTGATATTCTTTGTTTCTCTCTTCATCTTTAGATTTCTGTCTAATGATGACCTAAGGCTAGGACATAATCTTGGGTGTGAATAAAAAATAATGGGAAACACGGAGCAGTAGTTTCAGGTTCTGTCCTTGCTGAAAATATTCATTAAGCCACAACATGTAAGATGTAAATAAATCAACAGCACAGGCAAATTGCCAAACTTGATCAAAGTAACTCAGGTGCATCATTTGGCAATGGGTCTTCAGTTTATTTTGATGCCTTTATTATTATTATTTTTTAATAGAACATAGTAAAATTCTTAGTGACTGTTAAAAATTTTTCTTAAGATTATTAATATCTTAAGATATCTTTGATCAGATGATGATAAAGATCACCATGAGGATTCTGACACGAAACTTCTTTCTCATGGCTTTGACCAAGATGCTGAAAAGATGATCAAGAAGGTTAAACAGGCATTGGCAAATGGAGAAGGATGCAGAGTATGCCCATTTATGATCTCTCAACATTTCTTATATTCATGAGCTGGCATAACATATAATGCCTAAAAAAGGACGGTAAACTATATTGTTGGCTTAATGTCTTCTGCAGGTTTATGGTGTTCTAGATGTCCAGAGGGTTGCTGGAAACTTTCATATTTCAGTTCATGGGCTAAATATTTTTGTTGCTCAAATGGTCAGCTGCTCTTTTCTGTTTTCTGCTGTAAACATAATTGCTTGCTACTCTTGGATTTGTTTTGTTTATTACACTGCCAACTATCAGACAATGAGTTGTATAGGAGCTTAGCCTTATTTAGTACATCGTAGTTTCATCCTTAGATCAAATGAAACTACTTTTCTTGGTTTTCCTTTCTTTTTTTTTTTTTTTTTTTTCTGTAAATAGTCTTTTGTTTCCAATTACTTCAAATTACAGATAAAATTATGATGCTATGTGATGCATACGAGGAGCTCAAAAAACCTATGAATATGGTCTATAGTTTTATGTATGACATAGTTGGGATATTATAGAATGCTTTCCAGTCCAATTAGGATTATTTTATATGTTGTTTAGCTTTTAGTTTAATATCTAGGTTCGGAGGCAGTTTTGTAATTTTCAGCTTTGCTGGAAAAATGTGTCCAGATTCGTTCAGGACTAGGATTATCATTATTTTAAAGGAATTTGATTTGGAAGTCCAATCCTTGTTGGATTAGGACTAGTTTCAAAGTCCTTTAGCTTAAAGGGTAAGTTTAGTTAGTCTATAAATATCCAATTTTGTGATTCAGTTTTTAGATTTGGTGTCAATGAGCTAGTTCGGTAGTTATGCTTCTTTGAGTTGTGTGATGCAATTCATCCATGGATGTGATCCCTTTAGGACCTTGGTTATGATGCCTAACTATGTTTGTGAGTTATGCCTCAACTCTTTTATTCTATTTTACTGTTTTAGTGCTATTGTTCATTGCTTTTATTTCCTCCATATAGATGGCCCCAAAACCACCCTTTTTGTGGCTAATTTTGCTTCTTTACCCTACCCAAACTCCTACCCATAGTTGTTTAAAGCGCAAGGTGCATCAAGGCATAGAGGGATCTAAGCGCCAAGGGACAAGGTGCATTCGCGTGCTTGAGCTATATGAGGTGCCCAAAAAGTAATATTTCTATAAAAATTTAATATTACTCGATTTCATAACATGTTTAAGAAATTAGTACTCAACTTTTACAATAAATAATTAAAGAAATTAATTCTATCTAAAAAATTGAATGAATTTAACAATTTTCATAGCATAAATCTTAAGTAAATAAATTAATCAACCAGAAAAAATTGAATAATCAACCAATTAACGGCATGTACACTCACAATTTGCAATTAAAACATTTTGTGAGAGTAGAGGGAGTTAGAAGTGTGTTAAGCTTTATGATATAGTGAATAAAGGGTAACTTATAAGAAAAGTCAAATGAAAAATGTAGTAGCAGAAAAGTAAACCTAGACAAGGCATTTCGGAAAGAGTTTTAAGGCGTGTACAACCCATAAATGGAAAGATCCACTTCTGGCAACCTTGGGTGGTGTTTTGGCAAGATTATAGCAGCTTGTTGGTGAAGGAGATGATAATTCCGACGACTTTTTGATGCATCTATGTCATATTCTAATAGATTGGGGGATTTTGAGTCTAGTGATGGTGGGTTTTACAAATGAGAAGGCTCAACAGAGGTAAATGTTTGTGAGATGTGCCTTTTTTGCGCCTTGCACCTTAGCTATGGTGTGTGCTGTAGTGACAATGCTCACCTGCCTTTGACTACTATTTTCCTATCCTTAACTTTTTTTTGCCTTTAACGCAACTGAACCTGAACAGCCAGCTCTCAATTTTGTCTTGCATCACTATGATTGTGATTGGTGGTGCTTTCACAATTTTTAATGTAAGCTATACAGTTATGTTTTTGGTTTTATTTTTATTTGTTAAATAGTTTATGTAGTAATACTCACCTATGACCAATCTATCCCTCTTTTTATTTTCTTATTTCTACAAATAAAAGAAAGGAAACCTCAATGGTACAAAATGCACTCGCATCTTGTTTTCGTTAAATATTACTTAGTCACTAAGATATGTCAAAATTTACTACTATATCCGTCCTTTTAAAAATCAAAACTTGGTCCTTATGGCTTAAGCTTGTGCACAATTTAGTCTTCTGTGAAAACCCTAATTTTGCAATTAATTGAACTAGTAATTACCAAAATGCGCTTGGATATATTAAACCCATAGTTATTAAAGGCGCAAGGCGCTAAGAGGTGCTGGACCCTAGGGGCAAGGCGCAAGGCGTAGTTGCGCTCCTGAGCGATATGAGGTGCAAAAATAAAAACTAAAAAAAATTATAAATTTTATCATTAAACTATTAATAAAGTGATATAATATTATAACTATTAATATTCAATATACATTAAGTAATAACAATAGAAAACACACACAAATAAAAAAAAAAAAGAAAACTTAATAAAAGTTTCAAATTTTAAACACAAAAGACTTTTAAGTTTACTAAATACTTGAAATCCTAATCACATAAGAATCCTAATCTTAATAATAATACTAAATAACAAGTTCTAACATTTATCAATTATGAATTATCAAAGCAAAACACAATTATTCAATCATCATCAAGCTAAGTATTGTCTTCATCATCATCATCAAATTGCTCATCTTCAATCTTCTCTTTTTCTTCATATTCTTCATCTTCCTCAACATCATCTTCTTTCTCATCTTTAAGTACTAAATGAGTGTTGGCTCTCGTATGAGAAAATGCTTTTTCCTTTCTCCTTTCTATTTGTTTAGGCTTAACAATTGAAGTGGAAACGGGTGTGGTGCTTTTGCCTCTAATAGGATATGTTGCCTCCTCAACTCCACTAGCTCTAGCAACTGTATCCGAAGTTAAAATCTTCTCCATCAAACACCAATTTGTCTTCATCATCAGGTTCTCCATCCATTCTACCTATCAACCATTCATTACTATCATCAATATCACTCAAAAAAATGGGGTCAATTTGGTCTCGTGTATCATATCGATGCTTTAACGCTCGATTATATTTCACAAATACCAAATCATTTAAGCGTTGTTGAGCGAGTTTTTTTTTTTTTTTTTGTTATGAATCTGCAACATATCACAAATTCAAAATAACTTGATAAGTAGAATATATAATAACAAATTGAACACCTTACTTCTAAACGGAACATACTAACATAGTAAATATTAAATATAATTACTTACATGCTCAAACACACTCTAATTGTGTTCACAGCTAGAAGTACTGCAAGAGAGGCTAAGCACTTTAATGACAAATTTTTGCAAATTTAAAGTTGATCCATAGGATTTCCACTATTTAGTTGAAGATTTTACTTTTCTATGTCTAATGGCCAACTCCATCCCAAATATCCCTTTTGCATTTCGATATAATGAGAGTTGGTCAGTAATTTTTTTCTGCTCATCATGGCTTGGAATCAATCTCTCCAAAGTTTTATAAAAACTTGTCATCACTTCTTGATCTTCAGATATATTGGGATTTGAATATAAGAACTCTAGAGTAAGATAATATCTTGCTGCATGCAAAGGCTGGTGAAATTGACATTTCCATCTATTGTCAATGATTTTGAACACTTGTATGTTTCTTCTTTGTCATTAAAAGACTTCATAATAGCTTCTTTAGCTCTATCCATAGCCTCATAAATATAACCCATGGCTGGTTTTTTTCACCATCAACTAATCTAAGAACACGGACTAAAGGACCAAATATCTTCAAGATATACCCAACACTGGTCCAAAATCTAGGCATCAAGATAATTTTAGTTGCCTTCTTTCCAACAGCTTCTTTTGTCCATTTGCTATTTGTTCAATCGTCTGCAGTGAACATTTTTTCCAAATTGTGCTTCTGCTTGTGTATTCTTTGAAGAGTGAGAAAAGAAGTAACAAATCTTGTGACATCAGCCCGAACATGGTCTCTTTGTCTTGTGCAATGCCTCAATAAATTGACCACACCTAGGCGAACATAAATGTAGCTATTCAAGCTCATTGCCCGCTTCAATGTTACTTTAAAAGTAAACAAATTCCCAATGTCTTCTAAAATCAAATCTAGGCAATGTGCAGTACAAGGTGTCCAATATAAATGTGGTCTTTTGATTTTCAATAATTTTCCTACAAAAGAAATGAAAGAATTAGTGAATTTAACATGCATGAAATGACTTCATTTTCTAAGAAAAATGTGATTGAGGGGACGAAAGATAGTTTCTTACCAACAAACACATTGAAAGTTGCATTATCAGTAATAACTTGCATAACATTTGTCTCTCACATGCTCCACAAATCTATCGAGCAATTCAAACATTTTCTCTTCAGTGTTTAAATATTCAGAAGCATCAATAGCTCAAGAAAAACTGAACCTTTAGGGAAATATACTAAAAAATTAATGAGTATCCTCTGCTTTTTATCTATCCAACCGTTTGCCATGATAAAACAACTATATTTCGCTTATTCTTCTTTATAAGACTTCATCATAGTTCTCATGTTATCAATTTCTTTTCTTAAGAAAGGAACTCGCACCTCATGATTGCTAGGTGGTTTCAAACCTACACCATATTGACTTATAGACTCCACCATTACTTGAAAACTAGGATAGTTAACAGCATTAAAGGGAATAGCTGCATCATACATCCATCGAGCTATGTATTTATAAGCTTTTTCTCGAAATTTCTTTTTGCATGCTTCATTTATCGTAGTTTGCTTCTCCTTCAAGTATTTCCTACTTTGAACAATTTTTTCTAAATTAGAAGCAAAATACATATCCATTGGACCTTTTTGCATTGGCTTCTTTTGCATATTCACGGATTTAGCACTCCTACCCTTTAAGCATTTACTAGTGCCAATATCATCCAACTCTTGAGCATCATCACCATAAGTATTTATATTCACAAAATCTGGAATTGCAAGTCATTCAAGATTAGATTCAAAAGCTTTCTTTTTCATGTATTCTTGAATTTCTTGACGTATATGAGACGAACTTCTTGTGCAAGCCTTAGCATTTCGAAAGCCTCCAGCAATATGTTGTTTGGCACAATAAATACCATATTTTGTAACTTTTTCACAGAAATCACAAATCAAATTGTTGGAGTTATTTGGTGTTTCCATACAAACATACTTCCATCTCGATCTTTTGATGGATTTGTTAAAGCACCAGAAGCCATACTAGCTTCCATAATGCATTAACAAGGCTGAAATCAACATAAAGTAATCAACACTAAAGAAACCAAATCAGCATCAAATCAACGCAAAATCAGTTCTAAATCAATACAACCAACACATTAATAAACACAAAAAAAACACTAAAAACCAACATATCAAATTCAATATAACCAACATATTAATAAACACAAAATCAACACTTAAAACAAACATAACCAGTATAAGAACCAATCAGCAACCAGTTTATAACAGGAGAAGAAAATCAATACAACCAACCAGCAACTAGTTTATAACAGGAGAAAAAAATCAATATAATCAATAAGCAACTAGTTTATAACGGAAGAAGAAAAAATTGAAGAGAAAGAGAAAAAGAAAAAGAAAAAGAAAAGATTGACAAGAAAAAAGAAGGAAGATAAAAAGAAAAAAGAAGAAAAATAAAAAGGAAAAAGAATAAGAAAGAGGAGTAATCAACTGTGTTTTATAAAATGACAAGGAAAAATTGAAGAGAAAGAGAAAAAGAAAGAAAAAGAGAAACAGAAAAAGAAAAAGAGAAGATTAACAAGAAAATAGAATAAGGAAGTGAAAAGGAAAAAAGAAGAAGGAAGAGGAAAAAAAAAAAGAAAAAGGAAGAGGAAAAGATTGTGTACCTGTTGTTGGAGATGGAAGAGCTGATTATTTCTTCTTCTTCTTCTTTCTCTTCTGTTTTTTCAGCAGTTTTCTTCTTCTATTTCTTCTTCTTCTTCTTCTTCGGTTTTTTCAGCAGTTTTCTTCTTATATTTTTTCTTCTTCTTCTGTTTTTCCAGCAGTTTTCTTCTTCTTCTATTTTTTCTCCTATTTTTTTGGCAGAATTTCTTCTTCTTCTATTTGTTTTTTAGCTAGAGCAGATCCCTTTTGTTGCCCTAATTTTCTGTTTTTTTCCTTTTCTACTGCTGGAGCAGACTTATTAGTGCTTCTCTTTTGTCTTTTCTTGAAATAATCAATTGTGGTAACGTTTACTAAAAGAACTTTTTAAGTTTAAATTAATGGTTCAGATTTACTCAGACATGAAACAAAAAACAAAAAAATGCACAGATTGTAATAAAGGCACGCCTTTAGGGTGCCTTGCCTGAAGCTCAAGGCGCACCAATTGTGCCTCAGGCGCACCAATTGCGCCTCAGGCGCACCATTAACAACTATGATTAAACCCAAAAGTCAGATCACTTATCTCTTTTTCGTATATATGAATAATGAAAGTTGTTTCCCAACTCCCTTTTTCGCTCTTGGGATCAAATGCTATTTTTTGAATGACCACATGCTTGCCTACCTCCATATCTTATATTCCTAAAAAATCCTAATAAACAAAAAATATGGCTTTATTCACGCAAAAGAAACCGAGGGCAATGATGGAGTGGAGCAGTGATGTAGTTTCGCAACAGTCATCATCAGTGGCAGCATGAGTTGGATGAGGGCAATACTGTTTCTTTGCTGGAAGGGTACAATGGTAATTGTGGCGGCTTGATGGGCATAACCGTTGAGCTGGTTGGGCTCACAGTTTTTGTTGGGTTTGATTAATTATTAAATTTTTTAGAAGTAATGTTATGAGTTTGTTAAGTTTTTTAGTTTGGATTTGTTAGATGGCAACACAGTTCATGATTTTGTGGGAAATGCATTACCTGTCCCCTCTACACCATTTGTCCTCGCTTTCACCACATTCATGCTATTTGTTCATAATTTTGTTATGTTTATTGCATTTATCCTTTGGATGTTTGGGTATGCCTTGTGGGTGTTTAATGGTTGAGGTGTTATTTCCCAACTTTCGAGTGCATTTAGTTATCAAATTCTTATAAGAAAGTGACTGGAATATTGAATTCCAGTATTTGGATTGCTCAGGAATGTTGTATTCCCAAAAAAGGTCAATTCCTATTATGAGTTCCATCATGGGAAATTACTTTCTCATCTCAAGAGGTGGAAATATTACTTTTTCGTGGTTGTAGAAATTTAAAAACTGTATATAGACAAATATAACATCATAAGTATTTTTCTTTATTAAAATAGAAACATTATAATTCTTGAGAATCCTAACCATATATTTTTGGTTTATTAGTAATTGGATATGTTTTTAGATTTTTCTAAGATATATATATATTTTTTTATCATAAACTAGATACTGTGAATAATTAATATGCTACTTTATTTACTACTTTTTGCAAGAGAATAATTATTTGGTAGTTTGAATAATATTTATAGTTCATATTGGTTTGATCAATATAGAAAATTTCATTGCATAATTTGTTTGGTATATGTTTTAATTTAATGAAATGCAATCATAATAAGGGTATGCTAGTAATCTAAGTTACTTTATTAGTACTTTCCTATGTATAACTAAACATAATAATTATACATTTCAAGAAAATCTTATGTGCAATCAAACCTATTAATCTTATTTTTTTGGAATTATTTGTGTAGAATTTATTTTCTAAAGAAAGTTATTCTAAATAGAATGTTAAATTTCGGCAGCCAAACCTTCCCTTAAGGAATTATGTTTTTTTGATCCTCATTTAATAGAGGTTGAGAGCAATCAAAGGTAATTTGGAAGTTTAACTTGAAATCTTTTTTTTTTTTTTTAATTGACAAGGGAAACTTTAATTAATTTGATCTAATAAGAACATGGATATCTTGGTGAATTTTAACACATCTGAGGGACTGAACACTAACTTATCCTTCTATCAATACAAGGACCTAAATGTCAAAATTTTGTTTGTATGCAAGCAAATCACTTGCAACTTCAATGTGGAGAGTTGCCCAATACTGGTGGGCTTTGGCAATTTTTCTGCTCATCGCTCTCGTTTCTGGATTTTGTTTAACTACAAATATAGGCTAGAAAAAATTTAGAGAACTTTGGTCTTGTACTATGATTAAAAAATTTGGCTAGCACTTGACTGTCTGGATTGCATTGTTTTTTGAGATCAATGTGTAGGGCGTCCATAGTCTTATCCTACTTGTCTTTTGACAAAATACATTGTTCATAATTTCATACAATATTAGGTTGCATGCTATAATTATTGCATGATTTTTCTTTTTTTTTTTTTCCCACAGATTTTTGATGGAGCAGCACATGTTAATGTGAGTCACATTATCCATGATTTATCATTTGGACCGAAATATCCTGGACTTCACAACCCTCTTGATGGGACAACGCGGATACTACATGATACAAGTGGAATGTTCAAATATTACATTAAGGTTTGAACTGGGCCTCTCTCTTGTTACGTAAATTTGTTCTTGGCTGTGTAGCAACTTTTATTAAATAATGATAGTTAAATATTAATAAATTAGCTACAATACTTAAAAATATTTGTGTTGGAAAATATTATGTTATTACTATTATAATCAACAGAAACTTTTACATGTTTAATTATGTATAAATATTAAGATCACAATTGTGATGGAAAACTTTTATCATCTAGTAGAAAGTCTTGTAAGATTGTAATTTCATTATTTTGATATAATATCCATCCAAATACCAATATACATGTTTAAAAAGTCAGTAATCATGTATGATGTAAAGGAAAAAGATTTTCTAATATACTTGATTTAATTGCTTAACAATAATTTCATGTGGATTTTGTTTAATATGCAAATAAAATTATCATCAAACTGATGATATGAATTGTAACTCTTAATTAGATGCACTCATAAATAGAATAATATCTCAATAATTGAAAAACTTTATCAACTTAGATGTTCCTATTATCAACATATCAAAGTTTTATCATACAAAGATCATATTTTCAACAAAATATCATATAGTAGTAGAATGAGAAAATATTGTCTAATCAATTTTATACTTTCCTGGAATAAAATTAAAAATTTACATTTATGTAATCGAGAAGTTATTAGTACAGTAATGTGAGAATGAATATAGTAATGACAATTTTAAAAAGATTGTGAAGGAATTACTTTTAAATGTTGAAATATAAACATTATATAGTCTTGTTGTATATATATAAAAAAAAATTCTGTTGTTGTTCCTTACAAAATTTAATACGTGAATTTTAATTTTTTTGCAATTTTATCACAGAATTTTATTATGCCATTTTGATATACAAACTTTCTGGCTTTTGCAATTCTATAACCAATCCAATTCTCTAACAAAATTAGACTTGCAATTGCATACATGCTATTTTAAAGGGGAAAAAACACGTCATATGGAAAATTGATTGAATAAAAAATGCCAAATTAGCAAAAACAAGTTATGATAGTTATAAAAATGCATATAATTTTTGTTTTCACCGATAATCTCAAATATTACAAATAAAATCCACATAATATATCTTTCATTTTTATGATTTGAAATATTTTTATTTCATTAATATTTGTACATGGCTTGTATTCTTTCTATGGGATTTCATGTTAACAATTTCATGTCTAATTTTGCATAGATTTGGATTCATAATAAAATTGCAACAATTAAAAAGTTAGAGCATAAAATTTCCAAAACTAAAAGTTCTTGATAGAATTGCAAAAGTGTCAAAGTTCAAGAATTTGTCTTTAGGCTTTTTTTTTTTAATAAAATTTTTATTTGCCTTCAAAAAAATTCCTTCCTATTTTTTTTAAATGAATTTTAAATGTAGGCTAAGTATATTTATTCATTTTTTATATCATATTTCCATATTTTAGAATTTTAACAAGATTAATATTTCTATACCTTGTTTAAATTAAAAACATAAAGCTAAAAGAATTTATTATTTTTGCAATAACTAAATACATTGACAATAACTAAAGTTAGTATATGTATTTTAAATATAAGCAGTTTATTCTTATTCATTTTTTAAATAATATTTGGTTGTTTTACAATTTTAACAAAATTAATATTTATATACTTCGTGTAAATAAAAACATATAAAGCTAAAAAGAATTCATTAATTTTGCAATAACTAAATAGATTGACAATATATATCTTTTTTCATCTTTTATGTATGATTGTCACTATTTTAAATTTGGAAGTAGGAAAGAAGAATACTAATACTGAATAAAAGACAAGAATACTAATAATTAATTCATTAATCAACTCAACTCAGTTATTAGGTTGGCTATATGATTCTGTCATCCAGAATACTAGGGTAGGCAATTGTTGCCAATACTAAATTATAAGAAGGAAATTTATGCATGTGATCTAGCATTAAATCATAAGGTGTTGTCCTTCAAAAAGTTTTACAGCCCCAAATCTCTTCTATTCTTTTTTTTTTTTTTTTTGTCCACCATTGTTGTACTCTTAAATGTAGTTTTATGACCAGGTTTTATCCTATTGGTTAAGGCAAGCTATTGATGTTCAACACTGATGAACTTGTTATTCCTCAAAATGCCCCTTCCTGAAGTCACAGTTAAATTAGGTTATCTTTCTTATCTTGTCATGTGGTGGGAATTGTGAATACTGGAAATTTTGGTTCTATGAACTTAAAATCCCATGAAACATTATTGCCTTTTAGTAAAAATTTTTGTGAAATTTGCAAGATCATTGGATCAGCATTACTGCCAAATACAATTTGAATCAGCTAGCTCTAGTTCTTGAAAAGTATCTACAACCATAAAGATGTTAATGTGTTTTTCTATTTTTTGGATGTATGTGGAAAGATTATTCTTTTTCCTATTTTATTAGGTTCTAATTTGTTGGCATAACCTTGAGATTATTTAATAAATTGGATAGTTGCCTATGGCTTGCAGATTGTTCCAACTGAATACAAATATATGTCTAAAGAAGTTTTGCCAACCAATCAATTCTCTGTTACTGAGTATTTTTCTCCCATGAATGAATTTGATAGAACATGGCCAGGTCAGTTCAATTCAAGAAGAATGCCCTTAAGTTGTCCCCTCAACTTTGTTCTCGTTATTGATAGTGTTTGTTCTTGTATGCAGCTGTTTACTTCTTGTATGATTTGTCACCCATCATTGTGACAATCAAAGAAGAAAGACGTAGTTTTCTTCATTTTATCACACGGCTTTGTGCAGTTTTAGGTGGTACATTTGCTTTAACAGGTTCGTTTCTTTTCCATTACATGGAGGTTCATTGTAAAGTTGTTTAAATTGTTCAATTGACATTGTCAAGAGTGACGATGCTACTTGTGACAAATGCTGGTAAATAAAACTTGCGGTACTTGGAATGAGACGAACAGAAAATTTCGAAGAAAACATTGTTCATGTAGTAGGCTAGTTTGGTCATAGTCCAATTTCCCACTGTGAACAAATGGAATTTAGTATTTTCTTAAAGTATAAATTTCACACAAATTTTTTGCGTCATCTTTTTATCTTGAAGTTTAATTTGCTATCACTTAATTGTTATTTTTCTTTTTGGTTGTATTTCTTTAAGTTCATATTTGTGTGGTGCCTGTATCATGAATGAGCATTATTCATACAGGATAACAATTAACCTTGATTATACACGGATGACCAAATGACGACAGTATGTCACATTGATATTGTACTAAATTTTTTTTGTTTGAACAATACTATGGTGCGAAAATAAAGCGCACAAAAATCGGTCTGTCTTGTAGGCATATACAAATATTACTAGCAGCACATTTTGTTTCATACAAAGTGTATTTTATCTAATAGCAATACCACTTGAAAACCTTAATTATGTTACTCTGAATGATTTGAAATAAAAATGGATGAAATCTAGCAATAAATGGAGCAAAAGATTGTCCCATAAGTGTTGATGCAGTATATCGTAAAGGTACTTTCTGAACTTTTTCTATTTTATTTAGCAATAGCCATCTACATAGCTCTGCAAAGCATGCGGAGTCTCTAATTTCTTGCTTTTTCTTTTATTATTTCGCTACTAATTTCTGTATGTTTCTACAATTAGCTAGTGTAAGCCATCTGTCAGCCACATCAGAACCTAGTTATTTTGCATTCTTGTTTGTACTTTCTTGATAGCTTGCCTTTTCCAACAAGTTATCTTTGACATTGTTGCACTGACAGGAATGCTAGATAGATGGATGTACAGGCTTCTTGAGGCGCTAACTAAACCAAACACTAGATTGCGATAAAAGTTTGGGGCTATATATCCAACTTGCATAAGGACGTCAAGGAATTTTGGGCAAAGCTTTATGAAGTTCCTAGTTTTTGCAATTGATGTTGGATTTAGATTACAAAATCGTATACTGCTTGTCTTATCTGTCTATATTTTTGCCATCTAATAGTCGAATGCTTCACCTTTATTATTTTTATACAGGCGCTCTTTTTTGCCTTTTGTTTCCTGGGTGGGGATTGGGTGGAAGGTGGACTTGGATTTTTTCTTGAACTGAGAAAGAAAATCATTAATTACTGAGAGGAGATTACTTTCACATCCATAATAAAAATCCCAGTTCCTTAGGGAGTTGATACAGTTTGATTTCTCAACTCAATTAGTACTGCTATACTCCACTTCCACATACTAAAATGTAAAGACTACCATTAAAGCAGCCCAAGCAAGAGTTTCTATATAAAGATAACCGACCAGGATTAAACAACGATGTTGGGGGCGTTCAGAAAATCGACTTGATTTGTTGTCCTAATGGCTGGCTGTTGGAGGTCTTCTCCTGTTCGCTACGGAGTGGATGTCATCAACTAGTTTGATCTCTCAAGGAAGGGTGTTGTGTTTTTTTTACCATTGTTCTAAAATGGGATGAGATTGGTTTGTCAAACCAACTACACTAGAAACTGGACTACTATCAGTTCTGGATTTATATGCATTTTGTAGCACCCTACGTTGTAGAGGTTATTTTTGCTAGCTCTGGTTGGGATAAATTAACATTTAGTAGAGTAAAAATGTTTGAGGATTTATAAGTTTTTGAGCTAAACTAAGGATTGTCACTTGAGTTCATTGTCGTAAATTTGCATAGCTTGGCAATTTATTTGCAAGTTACATGGCTTGGCAATTTATTTGCAAGTAACGTTGAATATTAATTTTAAAATAAGATTGGTTAGTTACTTGATTAATTTGATTTTTAATTTGATTGGTCCTGCTGCTCTGATTGATTTAATAATAAACAAAGTTTTAAAAATATTACTAAAATAACTTTAAAA
This sequence comes from Omphalea diandra, assembly GCA_949677035.1. Taxonomy (NCBI): domain Eukaryota; kingdom Viridiplantae; phylum Streptophyta; class Magnoliopsida; order Malpighiales; family Euphorbiaceae; genus Omphalea; species Omphalea diandra. The sequence continues at coordinate 9,643 of CATIWR010098996.1, read as the reverse complement.
ATAAAAAATATTTAAAAAATATAAATATATTTATAATAATTTTAAAAAGTATTATAAATTAATTGAAGTCAAATTAAGCTAATCATTGATATAATTTTTAATTTTACAGATATTCACTCTGGTTTTCAATACATTAACACCGATTACCTTTGTTAAATTTTTGCATAGCCATCTTGCTGGCTTGTTTTGTGCTTTAGAGATGGCCGGTAGTTCTACATGAATAAATGAGGAAAGTCTTTCCTTTGCTTGGAAGATAGACCCTCAATCTCCCAAGGAATTGCAGCGTTTCTGTGTTTGAAACTATTTGCATTGCATTTATTTTCAAGAAACAAAGCAACATTATTTAGATTAACTTGATTGGCCAGAATCAAGCAAGAACGGTAGCCCATGTTTCAGTTGCGATTTGAGAAGGAGACCTTTCATGGCAGGTAAGGCCATCAACTAGTTCCCGGTTTTTAAATTTTTACATAGCCATCTTGCTGGTAAACTGACCAACAAATGTTTGTTTCATAGTTCTGGAGCCATCTTCAGTATTATATATGTATATATAAAGTATGAAGTAAAGATCATCTCTATTTAGTAAAAAATAGTGATAGGTGTCACTATCCAAATCTGGAGTGTAGTCCATGCTTGAGTTAATATTATATTAATTCATGCAAGCGTTAATAAAAAACATAATACTAAAGAATGCTGAAAGAAATCAATATTTACTAATCCAATAAGGTAATATTTGAATATCCAACAAGACAAATTAGAAATATTAGCAAAATCACAAGTAAACTGCGAAGTCTTTACAGAATGAAGTCAATATGTCCATCCAAATAATTATAGGAATAGTTAACTCAGAAGCAATAGTGATCGAAAAAACTAAAGATTGGATTAGCTACAAATAACTATTAATCTAAAAAAAATAATAGAATAGACATGGACTGAGCTAATACTCGGTGAATGATAATTGTTGGACTAGGTTGGTTAAACTTAAGCCAAAACTTTTTTTCAATATTGACAACATATATTGAAAGGTTCTAACATTAATTTCAAGAGTTGATCTTGCAAAAACTAAGATATGAACTCATTGGAAGTTGAAAACAAATGATTCAAAGAATGAAATAGCCTCCTAAATCACAGGCATAATCTAGAGGTTGTGACCGCTATCTTAAAAAAGAGTTGAACAAAAAATGGTAGGCCAATTCACAGCATAAGTCGCAATGTAAGTCACAACCGTGACCTTTGAATGTTTTTGGAGGGATTCAAACTCTTAATTAGATGATGCCATGTGTTCAAAGACCCTTTAGAATATCAAAATTTATGGATAGTGAAAAAGTGGTAGAGACCGTGAATTGCCTAAGGCAACATCTCCAATCTCTTAGGCCATTTCGTGATGAGGATCATGTCTAAGGGTATGAAATTGTGATCACCACTTTCATTCACATTTGAGGGACCCAACAACTAGATTTTTGGAAGAACCAATGAAGAAATGACACACGAAACTAATCGTTACACACAGTTGGAATTAACCACCGTGAATGATCAAAATTCAAGCTAATATGAAGATTGTGACTGCGAATGGGTGTTCTTGATCGCGACTTTTATCTAACAAGTATTAAATGCTGGATTTTGCCACCAGCTTTTGAGATATGGAGATAATTTTGTTTGTAATGTCTCTTTGGTGGGTGAAACGTATAAATACTCCACCAAATGGACATAAATACAAGAGAATAGCATTTACTAAGGCCAAACTCTTGCAAATTGATTTCTCAAATCTCTCTCTCTTATTTACTCTTTGTAATTTGAGTTGTAATAAGTTTGGTATGAACCTTTAAACACCTTTGAGGTTTGGTTTGAGAGTGAGCTAATAGAAAAATCTTGTATATGTTTAAGTGTTAGCCTTAAGAAACACTTGTAAGGTTGTGTGTGAGTCTTTATAAAATACAAATTATAAAGTTTGGTGTGAGCTTGTAAAAACACCATTTAGAATTAACGAAACACCTAAATGGAAGAATTGGGGAGATGTTGGGTTTGTTAACACCCGAGCCACTATAAATTCTTGTGTGTTCTATTCTTCTACTCCTTTTTCTAAACTTGCATCTTTAACCTTCCCTTTAAAAATTTAAAATTTCTACCAATTCAACCTATTTCTTAGTGGACAAGGGTTAATAAGTGGTATTAGAGATAAACCTCAATTTAAGCCTTAATTGTGCGAGGGAAAGATCATAACATAAGAAGGAATCCACACGCATCTCAAACCTTTCTTTAATGGATCTGATTATACTCATTGGAAGTATAGAATGAAAATCTACCTAGATAATAATGTGGTGGATTTATAGGATGTTATAGTTAAGGATTGAAAGCCATCAAATATAGTGACGGATGGTAGTGAAAAACTGACTCCAAGGGAAGAATGGGTGGAGGCTCATAGAAAGTCCAATGGAAAAAACAAGAGGGCAATGTGAATTCTACTAAGCTTAATGTCAAGAGAAGAAATTGGTAGAGCTTAATATTGCTTAACAACACATGGAATATGGAAGGCCTTGAAGAATTATAGTTGGTTGGAGATGTACGTGACAGAGTGGAAGCTATTCATGATGAAAGATAATGAAAGTATCACCGACATGACTAATAGACTCCTCTCTATTATCACAAACATGAAGAAGTTTGAAAGAGTTCTTACAAACCATTAGGTAAACACTAAAAATACTTAAATCTCTACATCTTAAAAAATTTAGTGCTAGACTTTGTAATATTTAAAAATCCAATCTAAAGATTGGAAAGGTACTAATAAATGTCCTTATTGGCAAGCTACTACTCATGAGTTTGCCATAAAGAAGGATTAGGAGATGGAGAAATTAAGAGGGCAAGGAGATGAGAATGAGAAAGGAGAGAAGAAGACTATTGATCTCAAATCTAACAAGGACAAGGAAGTGGAAGAAAGCACTAGTGATGGTGATGAGAGTGAAAGAGGAAAAAGAACTTGCAATGCTCTCAAGGAGGTCCAAAGAGCTCATGAAGAGAAGAAAAGAAAGAAAAAAAACCTTAAGAAAACATCATAATCATCTTAATTTAAAGAAAATGAGAATGAAGTGACTTGCTTTGAACGTGGAAAGCAAGGTCATACAAAATCTGAATGCCCCAAGCTAAAAAAGAAGAAAAAGTGGGATAAGGAAAGAAAGAAGAGCTTCAAGGCTACATAGGATGATGATTCAAGTAAGGAAAATGAAGAAGAAGAGGTTGAAAACTTTTGCTTCATGGCTTAAGAAGATAACTCTAATGAGGTAAGTACTTTTTCACATTCTTATGATGAATATGATGTGTTTGAGGATGAAGATGATGAGTTTCTTGAGGTTATTTCCTTAAGATGCGATGAATATAAATTCAAAATGAGAATTTATAAGAAAAAGTGTTCAAAACTTGAGGATGAGTTTAAATGTTAAATGAGCTTGTAAATGACTTGGAGAGCTTTAAATGAAAAACTCAAGAAATCTTTGAAAAATATTTCTAAAACCTCATCAACCCTTGACTCTTTAAAAAAAGAAAATGATTCTTTATAAGGAACTCCATCTCTAAGCATCATAACGAGAAGAAAGTTTTAGATGCTCTCATATATCTCAAAGACCACCCCTTGTGAGACATGGACTAGGATTCAATATGGTTGCATTTTTTACATCCTCTCCTCTCATCTTTCTTAAATATTTCGTAACTCAAAACTCAAGCATTGAGGTAATTAGGAAGAAAAATGCTCTTAACACAAAGCCTCTTAAACCTAAAGGCAAAAGGAAGGCTTCCCAAGGCTCAAAAGCTAAGCCTCAAAGAGCCAACCATGCTTCCTTGTATTCAAAGAGGCATGCCCAAACACACACACACACAAACTTCTCTTTTACTCCTCATCACTCATGCACTTGCATGCATTCACATAACCATAGTGTGAGAAGGCCTCTTACTCACACTAAGGTAATGCATAAGAGAAAGACTTACAAGTCTAAACTCCATTGCCATTATTGCATGAGACATGGACATATTAATGTCTTTTGCTACATTAGGAAGGCACAACTCAAATTGGAGGACCGTTTCAAGCCTAACCCCTAAAGACCAAAGTATGCTTGGATATTGAAACAAAGATGAAGTATTTTTTTTATTTTGTACAAATGGTTGGAAGCCACCAAAGTGGACAATGATTAGCATGGGGATAGTAGATGCTCAGAGCATATGACCAAAAATAGAAAGCTATTCATATCCATTAAAAAGAAGGATAATGGTAATGTTACATTTAGGAACAATATGAAGGGTAAGGTGATTGGCATTGGAATTATTGGTAAGAAAGGTTGCTCCCTCATTAATAATTTTCTTTTAATTAAAGGATTGAAACATAATTTATTGAGTGTAAGTCAATTATGTGACAAAGGTAATAAAGTCACATTACCCTAAAGAATATCAAGTTACAACCTTGATGGATAAAAAGGGAGTGTTAAGGGTGAAAGCAAAGACAACACCTACCTAATTGACTTAGACAATTTGGCTAACTAGTCCTTTAAGTGTCTTGTTTCAATTAGTAATGAGTCTTGGCTTTGATATAAAAGACTTGGACATGTTATAATGGAGCTTCTATAAAGTTTATCAAAAGGAGAGCAAGTAGAGGATCTTCCAAAGCTCAAGTTCACAAAGGACAAGACATGTGGACCTTGTTAAATGGGGAAGCAACACCAACCATCCTATAAAGTAAAGAATGTTGTAAGTATTTATAGGCCTCTTTATTTCATTCATTTGGACTTAGTTGGGCCTATTAGGAATGCTAGACTTAATGGAAAGCATTATGCATTTATGATTATTGATGACTACTCTAGATTTGCTTGGGTATCCTTCCTTGCTCATAAGAGTGATACTTTTGATGCTTTCAAAAGCTTTGCTAAAAGAGTTCAATGAAAAGGGTTACTTTATTTCTTTTATTAGGAGTGACTATGGAAATGAATTTCAAAATGAATATTTTGAAAACTATTACTTAGCAAATAAAATCTCTCATAACTTTTCTACTTCTAGAGCACCACAATAAAATGATGTTGTGGAAAGAAAAAAATAGAAATTTGGCAGATATGGCTAGAACTATGCTTAATGAGTATTCTTTCCCAAATTACTTTTAGGTCAAAGCCATCAATACCTCATGTTATATTGCAAATCGTGTTTTCAAAAGACTCATTCTAAACAAAACTTCTTATGATTATGGAATGGAAGAAAATCCAAGCTTTCATATTTTAGAGTATTTGGTCGCAAATGCTACATTCTTAATACCAAGGACAACCTTGGAAAATTTGCCTAAAAAATCTATAAAGGTATCTTTCTTAGCTATTCTACCACTAGCAAAGGCTATAAGGTCTTTAATAAAAAGTCTATGGTTTTTAAAGAGTCTATAACAAACTTGATCTTGAACAAGGTTCTCTTATTGATGGATTTATAGGGTGACTTTGAAAAACATGGAGCTTAATTCAACTCCTAAGGAGAATGTGATTGATCTTGAAGATAATGAGCCAACATACGAAGTAGAGAGATCTTAACAACAACTAAAGGAAAACTAAGCTTAAGGACTTTCCAAGGATTGGAAATACTCCAGGGATCACCTAGAGGATCTTATCATTGGTGAGATATATAAGAGGGTAAGTACTAGAGCTGAATTGCATATTTTAAATAATAATTTTGCTTTTGTTTCTCAAATTGAGCCAAAGTCAATTGATGAGGCTCTTGATGATGAAAGTTAAATGATTGCTATGCAAGAAGAACTCAACCAATTTGAGAGAAACAAAGTTTGGGAGCTTATGCCTAGGACTAAAGAACACTCGATTGTAGGTTACAAAATGGGTGTTTAGGGATAAGTTGGATGAGCAAGGTTTTATCACAAAAAATAAAGCTAGATTGGTTGCTAAAGGTTATAACCAAGAGGAAGACATTGATTATGATGAAACTTTTGCACCTGTAACAAGGCTAGAGGCCATTATGATTCTCTTAGCTTTTGCATGTCATATGAATTTTAAGCTTTTTCAAATGGATGTGAAAAGTGCATTTTTAAATGGTCTCATTAAGGAGAAAATTTATGTTTAGCAACCTTCAAATTTTGAGTGTAATATCCCTATCCTCATTCATTAGCATTCTCACATGAACATATTCATTGCATAAATGATTTTCAATCCCACATGAACATATGCATTAGATAAATGATCATTTATATGTGAATTTGATAAGCATGACGATGACACTTGCACCATTGCATTTGGGACACTTAAACATATATGTAATATTTGTATAATTGCATGGTAAGTTATCTTATATTGTGTGCATGCTATAACATCATAAATAATGGTATTTTAGAGCTTATTTAAAAGTATAAGGATCATATAAGGATTAGGAGATGGATGGAGGTGATGAAGGAGTGAAGAAGAGGGACTAAAATAGGAAAAGTGAACTTCCAACCAATGGAAATGAGACACTATGATTTTGTCTTATTATAATAGGTTTACAATTTGAATTTTTCATCCTTTAAGAGTAGATTGGAGAGGATAAATGTGAGGCGCAGTAGAAGAAAGAGAGAGCTAAGGAAAAAAGAAAGAAAGGAAGAAGAAGACGGAGGTGAGGGAGATGAATGAGCTGTCTATGAAGGAAACCTCAGCTTTTCTGATTTTGGGAAAAGAGGTTAGTTAATTAATCTTTTTCCCACATCAAATTCCTCCCTCATGACATATTAATCATGCATGGTTAGTAAGAATTATGAAGTATTTGAGGTAGAGCTCATGTATGGAAGTTGAAATCCAAGAGAAACAAAGTTGATTGGGTTGGTTTTGTTATTAGAGCAGCTTGTTACACCCATTATTTCATAACCCTAAAAGAGGAATTAGGGAAGTATAAACCATGAAACTTGTAGAATTTTGCCTTGTCTAAAATCATGAAAAAAAAATTTATGGCAACTCCATTAGGGCTGCTTCATAACCAACCAAAATCTCCAAAATTTAACTATATTCATATGTTTTGATGATCTTATGTGCTGGTTTAGATAAAGTCCAAATATATGAAATTTGTAGGGTTATATCCCCTCTAAATTCGTGTGAAGCAGTTTTGCTTACTTTATTGTGTGGAAAGAGATATACTTTTTTAATTGTGACTGACCCTGAACCTGATGAAATATGTTTGATCTCTTAGTTCTATTTTTCAATAATTTGATTCCATAGAATTTGCTGATGTTCCAAACTTGAAAGTTGTATATTTTGTCTAATCGTCATGCTTGTAAAATAGTTTTGCCAAATATGTCATGATTAATGAGATATTGCTTCTTTATTGTGACTAATTCTCAATGTGTTGAAAACCTGCTCACCTTTAGATTGACCATTTGTTTTGGTGACCTTATATACTGAATTTGATAATGTGTAAAATATGAAAAATGTTCATATATATGATATGTATCTATTGGTAAATCATTTTTACAATTGTATTTGTACAATTTAGGATATACCCACGACTGTAAGACCTACTCAGACTGAGATGATATTGAAACAGGGCAGAATTCAGAAATTCACCACATTTTCTATATGTCTTAAATTGATATGAAATTTTACTATGTTGTATTATTATATGTCTAATTTATTTGAAAAAAAAGAATCGAGTCTTTTAGATAAGTATATCTAGAGTTAATGTTATGAGGGTGAAGCAAGGTTAGGCTACCACACAAGAATAATATGCTTAAATACTAGGTCCATTTGCATGGAACATGACCATAGTTGCATACCATACATGTAAACTCATTTTGACATTTTATAATGATATATGTATCAAATGTTAGGATCCCAACACTTTGAGGAAGCCCAAGGAAGAGGTCCAAACCTACCATAAAGGTTGGTCGCATCAAAAGTTGAGTAAAATCCATAATTGAATTCCTACTCTCTCTCTCTCTCTCTTTATCATGTGCATATACCTAGATAGGAATCAGTTTGTGGTCACTAGCCTTGAACATTAGTTAACATTTATGTACATTAAATACATGTTGGATTGTGTATGTATGATGAATCAACCTTTATACATTTGTATTTTTGGACATGAATGTCATGATTAGTAAATGAAAATAGTTCTTACATTGAGTCTCATGATTTCTCAAATCATGATTTCTAAAATCATGATTTCAAATTAACTAAAGCCTTATATGGTTTGAAACAAGCTCTAAGAGCTTGGTACGAAAGGCTTAATTTATTTCTTTTACAAAATGACTTTGAAAAAGGCAAGGTTGATACTACTTTGTTTGTGAAAAAGCTTAACAAAGATACACTCATTATGCAAGTATATGTTGATAATATTGTATTTGGTACTACTAATGAATCTCTTTGTGAAAAATCTGCTAAGTGTATGACTAAGGAATTTGACATGAGCATGATGGGTGAGCTCAAGTTCTTTATTGGTATTTAAATAAAGCAAACCAAAGAGGGAATCTTCATCAACCATGGCAAATACACAAAGGTGCTACTTAAAAGGTTTGTCATAGATGGATGCAAGGTAGCTAAGACCCTACTGAGTGCAATTATTAAGTTAGACAAGGATGAATCAAATAAGCCTATTGATGAAAAAAAGTATAGAGGTATGATTAGCTCTCTCCTCTATCTTACTGCTTCTTGACCCAATATTATGTTTAATGTTTGCTTATGTGCTAGATTCTAATTTTACCCTAAGGAATCACATCTGCATGCCATTAAGAGAATCTTAAAGTATTTGCATGGTACATTGCATTTAGGCCTTTAGTATCTTAGAAACTCATCTTTTAGTCTTCTTGGATATTTGGATGTGGGCTATGCTTGTAGTTTGATGGATAGGAAGAGCACTTCCAGAACTTACCAATTTATTGGTGAATGTTTAGTTTTTTGGTTTAGTAAGAAGCAAGTTTCAATTGCCTTATCCACAACCGAAGTAGAATATATGGTGGTAGGTTATTATTGCACTCAAGTCATTTGGATGAAACAATAACTCAAGGATTATGGCAATGATATTGATCACATTCCCATCAAATATGATAACACAACTGCAATAAATTTTTTTTAAGAATCCCATCCAATAGTTAAGAAGCAAACACATTGATATTAGTCATCATTTTCTTAGAGATCATATCCAAAGTAGTAATGTGGTGCTTGAGTTTATTAGCACCAATCACCAACTTATGGATATTTCTACTAAGCGCCTTAATGAAGCAAGAATAAACTTCATCAAAAGGGAACTTAGGATGCTTGATGATAGCTCCTTAGGGTAAGAATAGATCTCACTACATGCATATATTATGAATAATGAATTGATTGATATTCATAATAGTTATGTGTTTGATTTTTGTTGTTCATTATTGTAGATGTGTTAATTCAATAGCACTTGAGCTTTTCTATGCTTAAATGTAAGAATTAATTATCAGAATATTAATTTGATCTCATCCAACACTTAAAAATCAAACACATTGGTATTAGACATCATTTTTGTTGGCCCTAGGCACCAAGAAGGGGGGTTGAATTGGTGTTTAAAAATTTAAACTAAAGATTAAGAGAAGAAGAAAGAATTGCAAGGAGACAAAGATTTTATAGTGGTTCGGGCAAAACAATCCCTACATCCACTCCCCAATCACTCGATTGGGTATTTTACTAAT
>CATIWR010098986.1:0-20567 GCA_949677035.1 Omphalea diandra | reverse complement strand
TATATATATATATATATATATATATATTGTTACTAGTTATCTTTGACTATCAGCACTCATCACCGGTTATCGTCGATTAACAGTAATCGTCGATAATAGATGAGACTTACAAAAATTTTCATTTTTAATGTATTTTTTCTCATATTAAATAATAAACAGTACAAATATAAATATTTATGGTATAAATTTTATTATAATCTTATAAATTAAAAAATTAATATTTTTTATAATGCATTTTAAACACTAAAAAAATATATTTTTAGAAAATATTTTTCTCAAACAAGTTATTTTTTGCAAAACAAACAGAGCCAAAGAGATAAATTTAATATAAAATAATGATATATTTTATAATAAATTATTATATAATTTGATTTAAATATTTTAAAACTTAATTAAATCTTTGTCAATAGAAAAGATTGTTATAATGAATAGATATATCAAAATAGTAAAATTTTCTATTATTTAATCCATTAAATAAAAATTTTCTATTTATCAAATTGAGTAATTTTTTGAAATTAAGTGTTTAACAGAAAAACATTATCAAACACAGATTAAAATGTTAAGAATTTAAAAAATGTTATAAAACAATCTTAAAAAAAATAAGTACTGAATTTTTAATTTTAAGTACTTAATATGGTCATCAAACAACTCCTAAGTTTTTATATAAAAATAATAAATGTGACTAAATTACCAAATGACTAATTCCTCTCAAAAGAAATTAAATGACTGAATTAATTTATCTTTATAAAAAAAATTTAACATAGGCTTTTTGATAAATTTGCATGTTTTCTTCCTGTCTATTATGGTTGGTTTTTTTTTTTTTTAATGATTATATATGATTTGAAAAAAATATTAAATCCAAAATTTGGATTGAGTGCCAGACCAAAAAAAAAAAAAAGAATTGAGTGTAACTTTTCTTTGGATTTGATTAAATATTTAATAAATTAATAATTTGAGGTTAAAATCCTTTTTCCTCTAAACTCAGCATTAATCCACCAAATCTGTTAGTTAAACCATTACATATAAATACTGATAAATTTACAATAGCAAGCACTAAAATAACTTTTCAGACTCTGATATGTAGGCACTATATAATTCCGATTGGCAGTTGATATTGTGTTCGACATATGAAGTCTCTTGTCCGTTAAGTCTCTTCTACGCGTCAGGTGCTTGTCGAAATCGTTTTGTTCCGCAGTCGACAGCCCAGATATCATAATCAACTTCCATCTTAACCCATCTAACAAAACCACAATACCAATCGCAATCTTATTATTAATGATATTTACCCACTAGATGATTCCATCTACGGGGTCGATTTAGACTTTCCAGTTATATGCACTGTGAAATTTGACCACCTGCGTGTGTGTGCGCCTTATTTGAAGTTAGTCGTTATTTTGCTAAATTATATGGTGATATATTTGGATCCTGTAACGGTTTGGTTGCTACGTGCGGGCATCACATTGTGGAATCCATAGACAAAGAAGCACCAAATTGTACCAAAGTTTTGGATTGGGGATGGCCCGTTTGATGGATTTGGGTACTATTGCTAGTGACTATAAAACTATATAGCATAAAAATGAAACGTGAGAAAACTGGAGAACAGAAAACGCCAACGTGAGCGAAATTTAGAGTTTTCGAAACACTGAAATGTATTTAAAACTCGAAAATGTGATTCAACTAAAGTTTTCATACAATATAATCACTGACAACTATTTTAGAGTTATGGTTTATAGTTTAAAAACTAATTCATGAAGAAGGATTCAGGACCTCACACTCCTGCTCCTGATTATTGTAACTATTATGTGAGGGATGGGTTATGTCATATCTTGCACGATCTGAAAAATCCAAGTGTTGACAGAGTTCTTGTCAAATCGGCAGCGCTTAAGAGGTCTGGCTGTGTGACTAAGGCGGGAATTATTTGCGTGAGGAGCCTTGTTGCACTCAATGTTAATGCTGCTGGGACTAATGTTGGATCCTTTGAGAGTGACAACAGCTAGAGAAAAAGAAAGTCTTTCAAGAAATAAAAAAACAAAAAAAAAGAATATAAAGCTGCAACATTTTTTTTTTTTTTTTTGGGGGCTGTCATTACTGTTTTGGTGTTAATATAAGGATGTTCATCTTTTTCTATATACATCTTTGCCCTCTCCAAGGACTAGAGAAGCTTTTAAATTGTCATTGTAATTAATTAGTTTGATGTTACAAATTAATTTATCATAACACACATTAAATTTATTATTATGAATATTAAATTTGTTACATACTAAATTTAATACTGAATACTTTATATTTATTTATTATGACAAAAACATTTGTCAAATTTTTTTTTATCACAGCTTAATCAATTTTTTCACAAAAATTATGATGAATTTTGATTTAATCATTATAAAATCATATATTATGACAACATTAATTCTATCACAAAAATTTTTAACATAATATAAAATTTCTTCTAGTGAGTATATATGCTTATTGAGTAAATCATGATTTTTAATTTTCAAACCTTTAGTGTTTTTCTCTAGTGTGTGTATATATATATCATCTCAAAGTTAGTTTGAAGTCATCGCTATTACTTGTCTAATAATTGTGTATGATATCATCACATGTCACTATTTTACATTATGTTATAAAAAACTGTCACATAAAAAATTTAAATATAAAATTAGAAAAAATCAATTGCCATATAAAAATATTCTAATTAGAAAATTAAAAAATTAAATATTTTAGACGGAAGCCAAGATCATATAAAAAATTTCATAGAAATTAAAAAACTTCAAAGGTAAAAAATTTAAATAGAAAGCTAAAATTTAAAGTACTTTTTCATTGATTACTCAAAATTTTTAATGTATGAGGATGAGTGACAATGTAATAAATTGCGAAGAATTGTTTTGTTACTTTAATAATTTTTTCTCTTAAAATTATGTTGAATAAAAGTGAAAGTATGAAATCAATAAATAATCATTTATTACAACCACCTTATATATATATATATATATATATAGTTTGCAATTATTTGTTAATTTTATAAAATATTTAATATTATTTATTTGATTAATTGTTAGGAATTATTTCGTTCAAATTTAAAAAAATTTCTCTTAAAATTATGTCACATAAAATTAAAAGTATAAAATAATATATAATTTTTTATCACAACTACCTTTTCAAGTAATTACAAGTTTTGAGAAATTTATTTTATTATTTTATTTATTTAATAATAATTTTTATAAAATATTAATTAAATATTAATTATTATTTTCATATTTTAATTATTTAATTGATTAATTAATTAAAATAAATATTAAATTTAACTAAAATTTATTATTATAATCACATAATGTAACGTATAGATTCGTGATTAATTTTAATTGATAAAATAGAGATCCTTCAAATATATTTGCTTAGTATAATTCTCATTAATAAAGAATTAATATCAATTAATTAATTAATATATCTTATTTTTACTACAAATAAACAGAGAAATTTCTCCGTGGATGCAAAGACTGTTTAGTTTGTGAACAAAGATTTAAAAATCATATTTTATTGGAAATTGATTTGCGTCTTACGAACAAACAAGGAAGAAACTACCATGCCATGGTTTCTCCTTGTCCTTTCCCTTTATCAAACTGAATACTTAGAATCTGCAGTTGGTCATTATCTCAGGAATAATTATATAACAACTATATGTAATATAATAACAACTATATGTAATATAATAATTGCTTCTCGTCATATAAAATATATCTCATAAACAAATTAATTTCCTAAATTTAATAAAAAAATTTATTACATAAATAACTTTATTTCTTGTAATTAAATATTTTAAATTAAATCAATTCACATAACATTTTTAATTAAATCAACTTAATCAATAACTCAAATAAACTTAAATAACTTAATATCCTTAACATAAACTAATTAAATTCCTTAAACATTCATTTAACATAATATATTCACATACTATAATTAATATTAAAATCATTTAAATCATATACTTGTTTTAACTAAATTAATTTTATAAATTTCTTAAATATTTATTCAACATAATTAACTCACATAATGTAATTAATATTAAAATTATTTAAATCATATATTTATATTAACTTAAAGTAATATTCATTTATTTAAATCTTTTAATCATTAAATATATTTTCTATATATATATATAGATACTCATCTTAAAAATACTAAATGTCATTATGTACTCATTTAAATTTAATTTCTTAAATATAAAATATTCATTAAACATAACTCTTTAAACTCAATTCATAATGAATAACATAACCTTAATTAAAATAATAATCTTTTTAATATAAAATTATTTCTCGTTAAAATACTTATATATATATGATCTCATTAAACACTTTAAAATATATCTAATCATCATTAAATCATTAAAATTCATAATTATATACATGAAAATAGATAAAACATTTTTAAGATAATTTTGATTACTATAATTTCCTAAAATCTTCAAACTTACAAAACGCTCTTGGCTCCTTTCAAAAATATATTTCTCCTTTACTCCTCCACCTCTCCACCAATTTCCTTCTTTCTCTTTTTTCCATCTCACTTCCACTAACGACAGTCACCAACCGTTTTAAAAATTTTAAGTAAGTGAGCCCCCTGACAATAATTTCTAGTTCCGTCACTGCACGTGATACTAGTTAATGCTTCTATATGATGTTAAAAAAAAAAATTTAATGCTTTACATAGAGCTGGCTGGTTTTCATACTCTTCTCATATATATGCTTCTAAATTCAATGCACCCACAGGATAATGATATTAATATCAAAGCTTCCAAATTTTGAATCAAAATAATTTTATTCAATTTGAAAATTATTCAATCTGAATATGGTTTGATTTTATTTGTAATTCGAATTGACTCGATTTATAAATCAATTTGATTGATTTTTATTTAAATTATTTAAAATAATTAATAATATAAAATTGAAATAAAAGTAAATTAAGGGTGATTGGATTTACAATCTAAAAATAATTCAAATTTTTTATATTTTAACATAATAATTCAATCCGATTTAGAATTGAAAATAATTTAATTTAAATTTATTAAAAAAACTCAAAATTTGCACTATTTAGACCATCGGATCGAATTCATTATGCCACCTCTATCGTGAGGATGATCCAGAGAGCAGGGACCATGTTTATGATTGGAGTTGACTAATTAAAATATACAATCATTTAGTTTCTACTAGCTGGGAGCTAAAACATTCTGGAGGTGTTATTTATACCAAAAAAAAAAAAACTCTCATTGATTAGGATAAAATTGCGTTCCTATTTATATAAACTGCCATGGATATTTATTTCTCTTTATATTATAGGACTTCTTTAAGTTTTTGTGCAAGTACTATGTTACTGTATAAATTCTTTTATTTCGTAATTTAGAATCATATCTATGATGGCTTTTGTAATTTATATATAGCCTAATGTTAATTTAAATTTAAATTTTTGTGTGAGTATGATTTTGATCCAAACTTTTTAAATTATCAAAATAGGATAGAATCATAAAATTAAGTGCAATTTTAGCTAATCTATATATTTATGGTATAATTTGTAGTGAAATTTATGTAATTTTGGTGAAATTTGTGTCAAAATAGTAAATTTTAATTGGAATGTCTTTTATGTTTATGTAATTCACAATTTTAATCTATACACAATTATTTATTTTAATTAAGACATGAATTAGACTAATATTGCACTCAAATTTATGGTTTTAACTTTTTTGGCAATTTTTAAAGTTTTGTTCAAAATCGCGTTGACACACAAAAATTAAAAACATTATCTAGCTATGGATTCACAATCCTTTATGATTTTTGTATCTAACTTTTATTTCTATTTCTTACAGCTAATTATACAAATATTTTTTTTATTGTCTAATTTTCATAATTGATCATTTTAGACGATTTTAATCATTAAAACAGAGACCGTTTAAATATATTTACTTAATTAGGCGATTCCACACTTTACGCTATTTGAAACTGATGCTAAATTATTTATTTATTTATATTTATTTTATTTTTAAAATATAATTATAATATCATAAAATCTAATTGAAAGCAAATCATAACAACATAAAATATAATTAAACACTATTTCATAAAAGTTAATCATATACTATACAATAATTTAAAAGTAAAAAAGTTTTAATAAATATCAATAAATTATTTTCAAAGTTGGGAATCATCATTTTAACTTCTTGTTGTTGACCCAATACGCAAAAATTATAGATAAATCCTTAAGAAAATGTGAAATTTATGTTAACTTATAAATTAAGACATCTTCATCTATAACAAGTTAATTATCAGTGGTAGCAGAAGAGTGGATAAAGCAGTGAATCGTGGTAATAACAACACTAACAGGGTCATAAGGGTAGTTCAATTTTTGTGATAGGTTAAGTCCCGACGAACAAAAGATGTAGCAGATATTTTCTTATAAAATATTACTTATCAAAGATTTTTAATGTACTTAGTTGATATCGTTTTTGGTGTGGTTCTCTAATTAGCACTATCTCATTATATTACCAAAATAATTAGTTTAAACATATCATTTACAAATGAAACATACTATATCATTTACAAATGAAACATACTATTTGTAAAAATAAACACATTAATTTATTAATGTAGTACTTTTTGCTTGCAAGAAAATTTTGAATTTATCTATTGTAGATTAATTTTAGGAAGAAAAATTAGTGTGGTAAGATGATTTATCTAGGCATGTCATAATTTGAGGTTGTTAAAGAGACATATAATTATGGTGTGAGTCAATATGTTATTGAGTCTTTATTAACTATAGAAGTTTTAAGGAAAACCAATAAGATAAAAAAAAAAAAAAAAAAGAGATGGCATGCATTGAGAGGAATTTATAAATACTTTGTCATTAATGTATTTGTTTGCTGAAACGCATTGAACAAAGTTTGTATTGTCATGCCAACATATATATAAGGAGGTTTCACCACATCAACATCTTATTTTCTTTTTGTTTTGACTATATATATATATATTAGTCAGTATTTCGAGTTTCTCACAATTTAAAATTAATTTTTATTTTTTAAGGTTTTAAAGTATAATTATATAATTTTTAAGTAATATTATTGTTTATTATACTTATTGAATGATATAGAGTAAAAAGATATTATTAATGTATTTTAATGTTTATTTATTATTTTTATACATAATAATTTATTATTATGAGTTATATATAGTTTAATATTATCGAAGAAACATAATTATTATAAATCAATATATTTTTATGTTTTTGATAATTGTAGAGATTTTAAGAGAAGATAATAAGACAAAAAAAATAAGATATGTGTTAAAGGAATTTAATTGATATGAATAGTTAGTTATTAATTTATTATTGTGAGTTATAGTATTTATTATTTAGAATATCATATTTAATTTTTTAATGTCTATTTGTTAGTTTTATACATAATAATGTATTATTGTGAGTTATATATAGTTTAAGATTATTGAAGAAACATAATTATTATAAATCAATATATTTTTGAGTTTTTGATAACTTTAGATGTTTTAAAAGAAAATAATAAAATAAAAAAAATGATAAGATATGTATTAGATGGATTTAATTGATATAAATAGTTGGTCATTAAAAAATTTAAAGTTGAAAAATAAAGTTTAAAGAATTTTTTAGTGGGATAAAATGGACACTTGACTTCTTGTTTATCTCAGGAATAAAACAACTATATAATATACAGTATAGATATATATTTTTTTATGGGTGATTTATATGCGGTTTGTCTGCTTGGAAGCCACCGTGACAAAGAAATAATAGTAAAATAATCAACTGGCAATTAACTACTAGCCTGCTCTGCCTGTTACTGATCCAAAAGTGAACTGAGCACATGATCTCAGTTAATGCCAATGTTTCTAAAAGCGGATTTATTAGCGAATCAGTTAGCTAACTGATTTATAAATTAATTAATTCAGTCGATCTAATTAATTTAATTTAATCAGTTTAATAATAATTAAAAATTAAAAAATATTATTAAATAATTTTAAAAATCAAAAAATTATTAAAAATATATTTAAATAAATTTAAAAATATAAAAATTACTTTGAAAATTAAATTCACCCTAATTAAACTGATTGTTGGCCCAATTTTCAAAACACTGGTTATGCTTCTATTTGATGTTGAAGAAGAAAAGTTAATGCAGGCTGGTTTTGATTATTTTCTCACTTATGGTAACAGCTTCTAAATTCAATGCACCCTTGACTAATTAATTTGGGTGATGATATTATAGTGCCAATATTTTGAGAATAGAATCGATTAGCTAATTCATGAATTGGCAATTACTCTATTGAATACAAATAATAGGCCGGATATAGAAAATTGAGACATGGTGGTGGTCAAAGGTATTGCCGAGTTTGCTAAACAGGTGGTGGTGGATAGTTTTATACATGTCAAACGACTCAGCAAATAGAGTTGCCCATGCATTAGCCCACTTTCCTTCTGAGTCTGAGTTTGAGTATATTTGGATTGAGGAGGTTCCTACTCCCATTGACTTGATTGTTTTCAATGATGTACGCATGAATGGAATAGCTTCCACTTTTCTCAAAAAATAAATAAATAAATAAAAGAGTGATTTTGTGCTATATTTAGGATATTATACTACATTATTAGATAAGTTATAATTTGAATGTTTTACACTTAGACAATGAACAAGTAATATATAAAATCAGCCTAAAATCGATATAAGATTCCTGAGATATTGCCGTGATAAAGTTTCTTTTGATTTCAAAGTCTCTCAACTGCCTTTGGGTGAACAGATTAATTTCAACATTCGAATCAATGAATTTCTTATTTCCAAAGAAACCCACGTACTCATTTCCAAATATTAAAAAAAACCTATTAGTATTGATAATATTAATGTATTAGCGAAACTTCATCACCATCATAGTATGTAAATGATGATGATGGAGTGATTGGCGGTTGAGTAAGGAATTGGTTACTCGAGGTAGACGTTTGGGGGATTATTTTGTGAAATTAAAGAGTGAAAATAAAGTTTTATTGGGTAAATTTCACCGATCATCCCTCAGTTTTGATCTGACCCACTTAATTTTCTCTAAACAAAAAATTATAAAACAAATGTCTTTCATCTTAGATTAATTGGCCTCAAAGGTGACCCGACAATTAACGTTTATTTTTTAATTAAAAGATAGACAAATAGCACTAAAAAATTGCAATTTTTTTCTCTCTATGAATAAACCCACACACTGCTACTCTTTTTTTTTCCATGCTTAAGCACATTGTCATTAACACCTCCACAATAAGATTTTTAATCCCTTTTCTCCATGCAAGTGATCGCACTACAAGAATCGATATACCCTTCATTCACAACCACAATGATAAGCAAATTGTTTTTTACCTCTCTTGAATATGATTTTTGGGTTTGTTTATTTTTTGTCCTTATCCCTCTTGGTATTTTGATTGTTTGATTATTTTGGTTAGCATAGAGGGGGAGTTGAAGAAGAAAGGCATCGATTGTTTTGATTGTTTTACTTGATGGGTTTCCGAGTTTGTTAAATCCCACTCTCCTTTTTGGCCTGTTTTTTTTTTTTCTCAAAGAAATGACCAAGGCAAGATCTCAGTCTAATCGTAACAAGATTTGATTAGATTAATGAGACAAGCTTAAAAAAGTAGAGATTCCTGTTGCCCTGTTCAAAGAATGGATCGCTCAAGAAGAACACTTTTCTGGCATAAAAAGTTTTATACTCTCATGAAGGGAATTGGAAATGGAATGAAACTCATGATTTGATGATTAAAGATCAACCCAATCAACATGGCCTATGAAATCGGTTTCATATTAATTATTTCAGTAGCAAAGGTAAGGAAAGGCTTTATTTTCTCATGCCTTTGACGCAAGTTGGGTTTCTAAGTTTGTTTTCGATTTTGTTTTTGTTTGCTCATGTAACATTGGATGAGTTTTTGAGTTTGTGTTCAATTTTGTTTTTGTTTTCAATTCTTATGTAACATTGGATGAATTGATTTTGTGTGGATGAACTTGTAGCTTCTCTTCAATGCACTTAGCTAAGGAGACCATATTTGTGGTATTCTTCAAGTTATCATATGTTTTCTAGGTTAACTTTTCTTTTATTTGTAAAGGCAATCAAAATTTAAGATTGTATTTGATATTAAATGACTAAATTCATTCATAGATCTTGAGTAGCTTAGGCGTGGTCTTGAATTCAACATACAGATTTGTATGTTTAAAACATTTAAATCTTGTCTTGAGCATCTTTGAGAAAGAAGATGAAGATGGGAGCAATGGGTATGAATTCTTTGTTGGAGAGAGGATTTTAATTAGAGGCGCATTCGTTGAGAGAGGCAAAAAAAAGAACCAGCTTTTTAAGGTCACATGTCTATTCATTTAATTAAAAAATTATCATTAATTGCTAAGTCATCTTTCAAGTCAGTTAATCCGAGTTGAGAGATTTTTGCTTTACTTGCATCGGGCCAAAAGTGAGGGACGGTTGGTGAAATTTACCTAATTTTGTTAATGAATTTGAAATATAACAGAAGAAAAATCTTCTCGTATAGGAGTAGCATTTGATATTTTTATAATCATGCAACATAAGGTAATAGTATCTACTTTTAGAACTTTCTCCGTTGATCCCTCGGCTTCGTGAAAGCGTAATTGATTTGGTTTTGGATTTTGTTTGAGAGAATCAATAGTTTAGTTTTCTGTTTTATTTTTGAAAAAAAAAAGTTTATGACTAATTCATTAGGTAAAATTAAGTTTGAATAAAATATTATTAAATTGAAATTTAGTTTTTTAGACGTTACAATAAGGGGTTATTAGATTTTATCCAACATCTTTTTTTATTTGTTCAAATATATTTATTTATGATGGTTTTTAGCAAATTTATGAAAAAATATTTTCCTTTTAGCTAAAGGTGCTCATTTCTGTCCAATTTAAATTTGTTTGAAAAATTCAATCTAAAATTGAAAGAGATTCAAAATGATTTAATTTAAATCTGATATGTTAACCTATCCAATTTAACCTGATCTTATTTAAAATGATCGAACTTGATCCAATATTTAATTTTTAAAATTAAAATAATATTTATGATTTAAAAATAAAAATTAAGAGTGACATTATCCGAAATTCAAAATAATTTAAAATCCTTTCTTTAGATAGATTTGATGATCCACTCAACTCAATATATGATATGAAGTGATTCAATCTTAATCATATGAAAAAGGATACAAATCAAAATTAACTCGATTAATGCTGTTGTGATTTGATATATTTGCCACTTTTGTTCTCAATAGATTTGAATTCACAATAATAAGAGAGAGATACACTTTCTTACACCTGAACTAACATGCGTAAGTATTGAATTTGAATTATTAACAAAAAAAAAATTCTCTTTGATTAGAATAAAATTGTGTTCCTATTTATATAAATTGGATATTTATTTCTTTTCATATTCTTAGGACTTCTTTAAGTTTTTCTGCAAGTACTATGTTACTGTATAAATTCTTTTATTTTGTAATTTAGAATCATATCTATGATGACTTTTATAATTTATATATGACCTAATAGTAATTTAGATTTAAATTTTTGTGTATGAGTATGATGTTGATCCAAACTTTTAAAATTATCAAAATATGCAATAATCGTAAAATTAAGTGCAACTTTAGCTAGTTTATACAATAATCGTAAAATTAAGTGCAATTTTAGCTAGTTTATATATTTATTGTATAATTTGTAGTAAAATTTATGTAATTTTTGGTGAAATTTATGTCAAAATTGTAAAATTTTTATTGAAATGTCTTTTATGTTTATGTAATTCACGATTTTGGCCTATGCACAATTATTAATTTTAATTAAAACATGGATTAGGCTAATATTGCACTCAATTTTGTGGTTTGACTTTTTTGAAAATTTTTAAAATTTTGATCAGAATCGCATTAACACGCAAAAATTTAAATTTAAATTAATGTTAGGTAATTGATAATTTTTTAAACTCATATATCTAGCTTTGGATTCACGATACTTTATGATTTATGTATCTATCTTTTATTTCTATTTCTTACAACTAATTATACAAATATTATTTTTATTGGCTAATTTTCATAATTGGTCTTTCCAGAAGATTTTAATCAGTAAAATAGAGATCGTCCTGATATATTACTTAATTAGGCAATATTTTACACTTTGCGCAGTTTGAAATTGATGCTAAATTATTTATTTATTTATATTTATTTTACTTTTTAAAATATTAAAATATAATTAAATATCATTTCATAAAAGTTAATCATACATGATATAGTAATTTAAAAGTTAAAGAATTTTAATAAAAATCAATAAATTACTTTTGAAGTTAAGAATCATCATTTTAACTTCTTGTTGTTGAACCAATACAGATAAATTATAGGTAAATCCTTAAGAAAATGTGAAATCTACGTTAACCAATAAATTAAGGCATCTTCATCTATAACAAATTAATTATCAATGGTAGCAGTAAAGTGGATAAGATAGTGAATCATGATAATAATAGCACAAACATGGTCATATGGGTAGTTCAATTTTTGTGATGGGTTGGGTCCCAATGATCAAAAGATGCAGTAGATGTTTTATTAGAAAATATTACTTATCAAAGATTTTTAATGCATTTAGTTGTTATCTTTTTGGGGGTATGGTTCTCTATTTGGCACTATCTCATTATAATACCAAAATAATTAGTTTTAAACATACCATTTGCAAATGAAACATGCTATTTGTTAAAATAAATACATGAATTTATTAATGTCCTATCTTTTGCTTGTAAGAAAATTTTGAATTGTTCTATTATAGATTAATATTAAAAAACAAAATTAGTGTGGTAAGATGATTTATATAGGCATGTCATAGTTTAAAGTTATTTAAAGAGACATATGATTATGGTGTGAGTTAATATGTTATTGAGTATTTATTAAATATAGAGGTTTTAAAAGAAACCAATAAAACACAAAGAAAATGAGAAGACATGCATGAAGAGAAATTTATGAATAATTTTGTCATTAATGTACTTATTTGTTGAAATGGATTGAACAAAACTTGTATTGTAACGTTAACATATATACAAGGAGGTTTCACCACATCAACATATTACTTTCTCTTTGTTTTGGCTTTATATATATATATATATATAAAGTTAGTATTTCATGTTTCAGGCGATTTGAAATTAATTTTTATTTTTATGATTTTTAAAGTATAATTAGATAATTTTTAAATAATGTTATTATTTATTATAGTTATTGAATGATATAAAGTCAAAAGTTCAATATTAATAATATTCGACATAATAAATTTTGGAATATTATTTATTATTTTGAACATATTTAATTTTAAATGTCTATTTGTTATTTTTATACATAATAATTTATTATTGTGAGTTATATAGTTTAAGATTATTGAAGAAATATAATTATTATAAATCAATATATTTTTGAGTTTTTTGATAACTTTAGAGGTTTTAAGAAAAGATAATTAGACAAAAAAAAATAAGACATTTGTTAGAAAAATTTAATTGATATGAATAGCCGGTCATTAATTTGTTATTGTGAGTAATATTATTTATTATTTTGAATATCATATTTAATTTTTTAATGCCTATTTGTTATTTTTATACGTAATAATTTATTATTGTGAGTTATATAGTTTAAGATTATTAAAGAAACATAATTAATATAAATCAATATATTTTTGAGTTTTTGATAACTGTAAATGTTTTAAGAGAAGATAATAAAATAAAAAAAATGATAAAATATGTGTTAGATGAATTTAATTGATATAAATAATTGATTATTAGGAAATTTAAAGATGAAAAATAAAGTTGAAAGTTATATATTAAAATCTTATCAATAAATTTGATAAAATTTCATAAAAGTTTATCACATCAATATATATAAAGCTCAATTGAAGAGGTTTTGTCACGTCATTTTTTTTTTTTGCTTTACATATATATAACAAATATTAGATACGATGGACTCTACTATTTAAAAATTAATATCAATTTATTAACTTGTAGAGATTATTTTTATTAACAGAAGAATTTTTTAAATCTGAGGTAGAGAACTAACATTTTTTAGTGGGATAAAACGTACACTTGACTTCTTGTTTATCTCAGGAATAAAACAACTATATAATCTATAGTATAGAATTTTTTTTTTGGCTGATTTTTATGCGTTTGTCTTGCTTGGAAGCAACCGTGACAAAGAAATAATGGCAAAATAATCAATTGGCTTAGTACACTGGCAATTAACTACTAGCATGCCCCTCCTATTACTGACAGAAAAAGGTGCTGAGCACATGATCTCAGTTAATGCCAACGTTTCTAAAGCTGGACCCATTAATTAATCGGTAAGCTGATTAACTTATAAATTAACCGGTCTGATTAATTTAATTTAATTAATTTAATAATAAATAAAATTTAAAAAATATTATTAAAATAATTTTAAAAATAAAAAATTTTTAAAAATATATTTAAATATACTTAAATATAAATATTACTTTGGAAATCGAACCGACTCTAATTAAATTGACTATTGATATGGTTTTCAAAACACTAATTAATGCTTCATTTTGATGTTGAAGAAGAAAAGTTAATGCTGGCTGGTTTTGATAATTTTCTCACGTATACTAACTGCTTCTAAATTCAATGCATCCATGACTAATTAATTGGGGTGATGATGTTATAGGGCCAACATTTTGAGAATGGAATCGAGCAGCTAATTCATGAATTGGCAATTACTCTATCGAATACAAATCACAGGCCAGACAAAGAAAATTGAGACATGGTGGTCAAAGACATTGCCGAGTTTGCTAAACAGGTGATGGTGGATAGTTTTTTACATCTCCAACGACTCAGCAAATAGAGTTGCCCATGCATTAGCCCACTTCCCTTTTGAGTTTGAGTTTGAGTATATATGGATTGAGGAGGTTCCTATTCCCATTGACTTGATTGATTTCAATGATGTACGTTGACTTGATCATGAATGCAATACCTTCCACTTTTCTCAAAATAAATAAATAAATAAATAAAAGAGTAATCTTGTGCTATATTTAGTATATTATACTAAATCACTTGATGAGTGATATATAATTTGAATGTTTTACACTTCTTTTTGAAATTTAAATATTTTATACTTAGACAATGAAAAAGTAACATAAAATCAGCCTAAAATCGATATAAGATTCCTGAGATATTGCCACGATAAAGTTTCTTTTGATTTCAAAGTCTCTCAACTGCCTTTGGGTGAACAGATTAATTTCAACATTCGAATCAACGGATTTCTTATTTCCAAAGAAGCCCAGATACTCATTTCCAAATATTAAAGAAAATGTATTAGTATTGATAATATTAATATATTAGCGAAACATCATCATCATCATCGTGGCATGTAAATGATGATGGACTAATTGGTGGTTGAGTAAGGTATTGGTTATTCGAGGTAGACGTTTGGGGGGTTTATTTTGAGGAATTAAAGAGTGAAAATAAGGTTTTGTTTGGTAAATTTCATTAATCCTCTCTCAGTTTTGGCATGACGCACTTAATTGTCCTTAAATAAAAAATTATAAAGTAAAAATCTATTATTTTGGATTAATTAGCCTGAAAGATGACCTAACAATTAACGGTTATTTTTTAAGTAAAAGAGTAGACATGCCCTCTCTCTGCAAATGAACCCATGCGTCACTACTTCTTTCTTTTTTCATGCTTTAGCGCATTGTCATTGAACCACCAGGTTTTGAATCCACCTCCATAATAAGATTTCTTATCCCTTGTCTCCATGCAAGTGAGAGTCCTTACAACACAACTCAAAGCTTTATGCCTATCGCACTGCTAGAATCGATATACCCTTCATGTCAATACCACAATGATAAGCAAATTGTTTTTTTTTTTTTTACCTCTCTCGAATCTAATTTCTGGGTTTGATTGTTTTCTGTCCTTGCTCCCCTTGGTATTCTGATTGTTTGAGTGTTTTGGTTACCATAGGGAGGGAGTTGAAGAAAAAAGGCATCCATTGCAAAAGAAAGGCGCTAGTTGTTTTGATTGTTTTACTTGATGGGTTTTTGAGTTTGTTAAATCCCTCTCTCCTTGTCAGCTTGTTTTTTTTGCTTTTTTTTCAAATAAATGACCAACACAATATCTCAACCACATTGTAACAAGTTTTGATTAGATCAATGGGACCGACTGAAAAAGTTGGAGATTTACTCTGTACTAGCTGCCCCGTTCATAGAATGGATCGCTCAAGAAGAACACTTTTTTGGCATAAGAAGTTTTATACTCTCACAAAGGGAACTAGAAATGGAATGAAACTCGTAAATGGAATAAAACTCGTGATTTGATAATTAAAGATCAACCCAGTCAACATGGCCTATGAAATTGGTTTCAAATCGATATTTAAGTAGGAAAGGTAAGGAAAGACTTTATTTTCTCATACCTTTGATGCAGGTTGGGTTTATGAGTTTGTTTTCGATTTTGTTTTTGTTCGCTCATGTAACATTGGATGGGTTTTTGAGTTTGTGTTCAATTTTTTTTTTGTTTTTTATTCTTATGTAACATTGGATGAATTGATTTTGTGTGGATGAACTTGTAGCTTTCTCTTCAACACACTTAGCTAAAGAGACCATATTGAGTGGTATTCTTCAAGTTTTCATATGTTCTCTGGGTAACTTTTCTTTTATTTATAAGGACAATCAAAATTTATGATTGTATTTGATTTGAATGACTAAATTCATTAACAAATCTTGGGTAGCTTAGGCGTAGTCTTGAATTCAACATACAGATTTGGTTTAAGACATTTAAATCTTGTCTTAAACATATTTGAGAAAGAAGATGAAGATGGGAGCAACAAATATGAATTCCTAACTAGAGAGAGGATTTTAATTAGAGGCGCATGGGTTCATTCGCTGAGAGAGGGGAAAAAATGACTAGCTTTTTTGAAGTCGTGTATCTATTCTTTTAATTAAAAAATGATCATTAATTGTTAAGTCATCTTTCAAGCTAATCAATTCGAGTTGAGAGATTTTTGCTTTACAATTTTCTGTTTAGAAACAATTAAGTACATCGGATCAAAATTGAGGGACTATTGGTGAAATTTACTTGGTTTTGATAATGGATTTGAAATATAGCAATAGAAAAACCATCTCATATAGGAGTAGCATTTGATATTTTTATAATCATGCAACGTAATGTAATGATATCTACTTTTAGAACTTTCTCCATTGATCCCTCCGCTTCGTGAAATCGTAATTGATTTGGTTTTGAATTTTGTTTTAGAGAATCAATAGTTTAATCTTCTGTTTTATTTTTGAAACAAAGAAAGTTCATGACTAATTCATTAGGTAAAATTAAGTTTAAATAAAATATCATTAAATTGAATTTTAGTTTTTTAGACGTTACAGTAAGAGATTATTAAATTTTATCCAATATCTTTTTTTATTTGTTCAAATATATTTATTTATGATGGTTTTTAGCAAATTTATGAAAAAAAATATTTTTCTTTTAGCCAAAGGTGCTATTTTCTGTCCAATTTAAATTTGTTTGAAAAATTCAGTTTGAAATTGAAAGAGTTTCAAAATGATTTAATTCACATTAATTTAATTTAAAATATGATTTGTTCTGATCCGTTAACTTTTCCATTTAACCTGATCTTATTTAAAATGATCGAACTTGATCTGATATTTAATTTTTAAAATTAAAATAATATTTTTGATTTAAAAATCAAAATTAGGAGTGACTTTATCTGAAATTCAAAATAATTTAAAATCCTTTCTTTAGATAGATTTGATGATTCACTCAACTCAATATATGATATAAAGTGATTCAATCTAATTCATCTGAAAAAGATATAAATCAAAATTAACTCAATTTATGCTCTTGTGATTCGATGTATTTGCCACTTTTGTTCTCAATAGATTTGAATTCACAATAATAAAAGAGAGACTTCTTACCAACCGAACTAACATGCATAAGTATTGAATTTGAAATTATTAACAAAAAAAAAAGGAAAACTAGATAGCGAAAATAAATAAAAGCCTACAAACTTGAGTTAGTCAATATTTGCAAATAAAATTCAAAAACAAAAATTTCCATTAGTTGATTAATTAGTTTTGAAAATATTTAAAAATAAAAATTAATAAAGTAATAAAAGTATGTTTAATATTTAAACTTAGACTATAATAATATATTTTTAAAATTTTCATACAATAGCATATTTTTAAATTAAATTAATTTGATTTGATTTTTAATTTTAGTTGATTTTTTCAATTTAAATGATTTTTTTATTTTAATTGATTTTTTTATTAATTAATTTTGAATATCTAATCAAACTGAATTACTAATCAAATTCTAATTTTATTAATTTAATCGATCAATTTGGTTTGAAAAGAAGGAAAGAAGATAGTCGCTAGTATTTGTCCCGCTCCAGCTTCTGCAAATCCCTTTTCAAGTTGTTAGAGCTTTAGAAGATACAAATGGATAACACCTTACTACTACACTAATGCTATGACCAAATGTCCAAATTAATTACATTCATTTGATAGATTCTTTTTCTTTTCCTCTTCCATGGCCTGTTCCTTTCTTTCCTTAAATCTTTTTTACAAAAATTAATAACCCTATATATACAAACTTGTAATATGCAACCCTATCAATGCCATGAACAAGTCAACAAAACAACCATCTGATGGCTCATCAAAGAAATAGGTTCCAAGCCGCATGCTTTTTCTCAAGAAAAGTTTGCATGATTGCATCCTTTTCTTTCTTTTGGATAGAATAGAGAATATAATTGACTAGCTAGCTTCTTAATATCCTTTAGCAGCGCAGAAAGAAGAGAGGAGCAAAAAAAAAAACAGTGTGCATGAACTGGAAATGCCAATTGTTAACCTCATTTAGAAATGAAATGAGAGTAGTTTTCAACTTAACAAATTTATCTGTCATGTTGGGAAAATATCCTGATTGTTTACTTTTGTTTTTATCTTCCAAAAAAAAAAAAACTAAAATTCTAATTTATGTTTTTGTCAAATACAACACTTTTTAAATAAAATAAAAATCAAATGGTCCAAACTATAATCTACTTTAAAGTAATATATGGATGTCAAGACTAATAAAGCTGAAGCTTTCAATTATTTTTAATAAGCTACATCTCTTATAAAAAAAATACGTAATATTATTTATATTCTTCAATATTTCTTTTATAAGCTGTCTACAAATCTAAAACAATAAAGTTTGAAATTTCATTTTAACCGGTCTTTGAAAATCTTGATTGTTACTGTAGTATGTTAATTAACATGTTTTGAGAGGTAAACTAACATTATTTTTAAGATATTTATAAATTATTGCAAATATAACAATAATTTATCTTTAGGATATATTGATGTATTTAAAAGTTAATAATGCCTAAAACCATACGAGAAGGCATGATGATATATTCGTAAAAGCAATAAAATCTAGCCTTTATATACGCCAAAGTTTTATAAATCTAGCCTTGATATACATCAAAATTTTATACATCTAATAATAATAAATATAGAATTCTATTTTAAAGAAAATATTAGCTACCCAGATGAAATTCAGGGATTTTAAATTGATTAAATATGAAATTTAATTTAGTAGGATTCTAACATATATTTTTTCATTAATTTAAATTGATTATACTTATTTTAATTTTTTTGTATAAAATCCTATGTGGCATAACTTCCTTTCCCTATAAAATTCTACGTCGTTAAGCCTCCTTTTAATATTATTCTCTTTTTACTTCGACTTTAGCATAGCAAGGTGTTAATTCGTGCATTGTGCAAATTTTTATTTAGTATTTAATGTGATTTTTATTTAAAATTTGAAATTAACCTTATGTTTTATTATTAATTTTAAGATATAAATTTATTCAGATATTTTTATTAATTGATCTTAATAAGCAAAAAATTATTATAAGAATTTTAATAATTTCGTAGATTTAATTTTACTATAAACTATATATTGTCCAATAAATTAATAATTACTTATTAATATTTGAATCTTTTTTTACATATAAATTGAGGCTAAAATTTTTAGTATGGTAACATTTCTAGTTGTCTTCACTCCTTCTGTTTTTAAGAATAATAAAAGATAATTCTATTTATAAATAGTCATATGATTTCTGTAAAAGAAAATAATCTTATAATCAATTATCAACACTATTAATAACAACACATTAACTCAAATCCGAAACCATGGTTCTATTTTTAACATGAATCTTCTTTGATAACTCTGCATTTTTAGCAATTATAAGAATTCCTATCAAATATAGTGTTATAGCAAAATATTTACTAAAATTTATATAATACGCTAGAATATATTTGAGATACGATATTTAATAATATATTATAAGAGATGATATCCAATAATATACTTATAAGAGATGATATCCAATAATATACTATCACATATTATTAAAAAATTAATCTCAAATTACAAAAACTCTTAAAAAAGATAAAAATTATTACCAATAAAGATAATATAACAAATCTAAAAAAATCCTCATAAAAAGATAAAATAAAATAA
>CATIWR010098927.1:0-14919 GCA_949677035.1 Omphalea diandra | reverse complement strand
TAATCAAAATGTTAATAACATAAAAATCAAGTGGAATACGCACCAATTCCATCTTTTTCCACAAAGAAATCACAGTGTCATATTGTTTCATCCTCACAAGGGCTGCCAACAGTTTAACAAATTCCCAATTAGAAGGAAGGGAACGTATTTGAACCATGCAATGAAAGCAAGCTATGCAATCACTGACATTACCAAATGAAGCACCTTTGATTTTATACTCCAGATTTTGACTGTTGCAGTTCAAACTACAATTTCGAAGAAAGGAGATGGAATGAATCGTACCCAATTGATGATGAACCCAAGATCTATTAAGAGCTGACGAAGAAGAAGAAGGCATTGAAAGAAGTCCTCTGCTCCTCATCCTGCACAGCATCATCATCTTTCTCTCCTCTATGGCTGCCTAAGGAGAGAAAAGATACAATCTTTGGTTTCAGAAAATGATCGTGAGAAAACAGGGAAACGGAATTTGTGTTTTTCAGTATGCCATAATTTGTTTTTCCCTATCTTCTGGATGAAAACGACTGCGTTTTTCGTTATCCCATGCTATCCTTTGGTTGCCAGCTAATACTTGCTATTTATTATTTTTAAGAATTGAATTTTGGAATGAGTTAATTTGCATACAGTTTTGAGCATCGCATATTTTGTACATAGTCTGCACTTTTTACAATTGGTTTTAATACAAATATCGTTAAATTCAGTATATATTACTAAATCTGTAATATATTTTGCTAAATTTGTTTCAGATGAGCTTAAAAGTTCTATTCTTGATATATTGGGAATGAAAGAGATGAAATAAGATGATAAATACTTGGGTATTTCCATTATTTGGAGCACTAGTAAACGTCAAACATTTCATTTTATTTTGGACCGCATGAAAAGAAAGATTAACAATTGGAGTCGCACGTTTTTATCTTCTGGAGGAAGAGACGTGTTAATCAAAGCGGTTCTGAATGCTATTCCAACATATACAATGTCATGTTTTCTTCTTCCCAAAACCCTTAGTGCGAATTCAAACTCTTTGATTGCCAGATTTTGGAGGTCTCAAACTCTGGAATCTCGTAAATTATGCTTAGATAGTGGGGACGTGCTTTCAAATCCTGAACTGTTGGGAGGATTAGGATTTAAAAGTTTTCATGATTTTAACCTAGCCTTTTTAGCCAAACAGGCATGGCAGCTTGTTTCTTATCCCTCCTCAACTTGGGCACAACTCATGAAAGGACTTTATTTTCCAAATAATACCTACTGGGATGCCAAACCTAAACACCATTCTTCATGGGGTTGGAAAAGTATGCTAGCCGCAATATTTGTTATCTTAAAAGGGGCAATAAGACAGATCAATGATGGCAAATCAACGAGGAACAACCTTGGTTACCTATGTTGCCTAACTTTACACTTTCAACTCCCAAACCTGTTAATAGGTAAAATTCATCGAGTTTGTGATCTCATCCACAATGGACATTGGAAGATTGACGACATAGTGTCCTATCTATCTCTCCATGAAATCATTGCCATATTAACTAACCCAATTGGATGTCATCATTTGGATGATAAATGATTTGGTGCCCCAACAAATTTGGGAAATAGACTGTTAAGTCTGCATATTATCTCTTGACAAGCAACTTTAGTCACAACAGAACCGTCTCATCTTCATCTTATTCTCCTTCCAATTTGGGTTCCTC
This sequence comes from Omphalea diandra, assembly GCA_949677035.1. Taxonomy (NCBI): domain Eukaryota; kingdom Viridiplantae; phylum Streptophyta; class Magnoliopsida; order Malpighiales; family Euphorbiaceae; genus Omphalea; species Omphalea diandra. The sequence goes on along the minus strand of CATIWR010098927.1, from coordinate 13,240 downwards.
CTTTTGGAAGTTCATTTTGGGAATATCTCTTCCTCCCAAAATCAAATTATTTCTTTGGAAACTTTTGAGGAATGCTTTTCCTGTGGGTGCTGTTTTATATCTTAGGAGGATAAACATCTTGCATCTTTGCCCTTTTTGCTGGCAAGATATTGAATCTGTAGATATCTCTTTCTGCAGTGTTCTATTACTAGGCTAATTTGGTTTGCTAATCCTTTATGTTATAAGCCTGACACCCAAAACCATACCTCTATTGTGTCTTGGTGGCTGCAGATCATTCAAAGTTGGCATTTTAAACCTACTCATCATTTCTGGACCAGAATAGGTTTCCAATTGTGGCTAATCTGGCTTCCTAGAAATAATATTCTGTTTGCAGCCGAATCCTTAGATCCTGTGGCTATTGCTAAACATGGAGAATACATGGCTAATGAGTACCTTGCTGCCACTAATAATGATCATTCTCCTCTTGCAGCTAATTCCCCTAACAATATGATTTCACATGCTATTAATGTGGATTACAAGGTTCAGGTTTGTGCAACACTGGATGAGGACAGTAAAAGAGCTCTTGTTGCAATCTTTGTTGTTGATAAAATCAGGCAAATCATCGATGGTGTCACTTGCCGCAAAGCTGCAACATCCAGGAATAAGGCATATGCTCAGGGCATTCTGTTGGCTCTCTCTCGTGCTTCACAAATCAACTTTTCCAATTTTGTTATATTATCTAACAATAGACTTGTTGAAAATAGCTTGTGATCTAGTTGGGAGGAGATTCCTTGGGACACTGTTGGTGTTATATAACTCAAGCAAAAGCTAGACTCTCTAGGTTGACTAGTGCATCTATTTTGTTCTGTCCTAAGTCTGCCATTAAGCCCGTTATATGGCTGGTAAAACATTTCAATAGAGGAAATCTATCTTTTGCTTGGGTTTCAAATCCTCCTCCTGCTTTTGTAAACCTTCTTTCTGTTCCTGGTTAATGTTTTATCTTTCGACCAAAAAAAAAAAAAAAAAGAAAGAAAACAGAAAAAACACCAAAATTGGTTTGAACATCTTATATATATATATAATAAAAAAGTGTGGGCTCTTTGTTTGACACATGAGCAATAGAAAATATCAACAATTTGACATGTATCATATTTTACTATATTTGAGGAAAAATCGATTTTTAGCCTTTGCACTTTTATGGTTAAAAAATTTATTTGTCTACATTTAATCTCTAAACGTTTATTTTTGTTAACATTTGCCCTTTATTTGTACACGTAAGCGACAACTGTTGTCGTTAATTAATCAAAAACATTAGACTTGAAATACGATAAAAAAAATCAATAGCAAACTCTCCTTTAAGAAAGCGATAAAAGAACCTCTGATCTCTTTAATTTTTTTTATTCTCTCCTTCACCTGAAAATTTCTAAAATCCTACTCTCTAATCCTATATTCTTCTCTCAACCCTGCTTATTGGTGCAGCCATGGTCTTCGAAAGACTAGCTAGTGATAGTGTTTAGGGTATTGAGGTCAATGCCAAAGTAGAAGTGGTTCATAGAGATGAAGAGAACAATGAAAATGGCATCAAGTTTGTGATTGAGAAAAGAGAGGGCGACAAAGAATTTGACAAAGAAATCACATGACAAGGTGAAATTCCGGTGGGATGGACAGTAGAAGTATAAATGAAAGACTCATAAATTTTTGGATGATTTTTGAGGTTATGTATTGTTCTATTTTTAGTCTTACTCGGATTTCACAATGTTTTGGCCTCAGGCACATAACCACAATCAAATAAGGGGCAAATATTAACAAAAATAAAAGTGCAAGATTCAATGTAGATAAATAAATATATAGTAGGCAAATATAAAAAATTATAAAAATGCATGGGGCAAAATATGATTTTTCTATATTCTCTTTGTTCCTTAATAGATGTGATTTAAAATTTTAGCACATATATTAAGAATTGTATTAATAGGTATTATTACATAAATAAAAGACTATATTATTCTTAATTAATTATTTTCATAAATTATTGTGCACTCTAAAAGAAATAATTATGATGAAATAGAGAAATAGTAGAGTTGAAAAAATTAATTAATATTATAGATAATTATAAAATGTCAAGTATTATGAAATAAAAATGTCTCTTTAAAACAACATCTATTTTCAAATAGATGGGATATTTAATATATTTTTATTATTGTCATTTATAGTATTTTCTTCGTGATGCATCAGTTTATTAAATGAAGAATGCTTTTTTAGATTCTCTTTTATTGTTTTTTATATGCCTATGAATATACAAATCTTATATTATATTATTTAAAAACTTTCGTAAAAATATTTTCATATTTAAGAATTAAGTTTTATAAAAATGTATTATGTTATAATAGAATAAAATTAAAAGTATTAGAGTTATATTGATAATTTTTATTATTATATATATTAATTAAAGTAAAGAGAAAATAGTGTCTACTCTTTTAACCTTCACGTAAACAATGTGAGAATTTTATCTCATAACATTAATTTTTCTTTTTCTTTCAACTTGTTTTGATATTATATTTATCATATTGAAATGTTTATATCTTCAAATTTGAATATTTATTTTGTACGTTTGAACAAAATATTAGGATATATATTTATATAAAAATAAAATATAAGATTAGATTTGATCTGTTTCGTGTAATAATATTGAAGAAATTATCATAATGTTGATATCTTATTATACATATTTTATTTTATATTTTAATATTAATAAATTATATTAATTGAATCCTGTGAACTTACATTTTAAGTTGAAATAAAAAAATTCAATGAGTTTGTGTGTATATATATATATATATATATTCACTAGATTAAAAATAAAATATATATAATAGTGCAAAATTTTAATTTTTATAAAAAATAAAATATAATTAAATAGAAATAGAATACTGATGAAAGATAAATATTTTATAAGAGGATAGTGAGTGATCTAAAAATAAATTACAAATTTTTAAAAAATATATATAAATATCGGATTAATCTTATATTTGAATGATGAATCAGTTATGAGCACACGTCACTTAACTTGATTGTGATTTAAAAAATAATAATGGATCATATGCAACATAGTCTGACGATATCTTATGAGAAGTAAGAGTTTCAAATTTAATTCTTTTTCCTATAATCATAATATTATTTCTATTTTTGTTATATAGATCATAATACTATTTTGGTTGATTAAACTTTCTATGAATAAAAAAAAAAGGAGTTGAGTGAGAGGGCCCAAGCATGCAATTTTAGAGGCAAGAAAGGAGCATTTGAATTGCATGAATCCAACATCTTTTTGAGTCATACCAAACACCTCCATTTCTTGCATGGTTCTAAAGCCAAACTTCCCAAGGAGCAAAAAGAAATTATCATTTCAAAGTCAAAATCATCCCCCATGCACAAAAACATTTTGAGTGCATTTCCACTATGGCCACCACCTTTAACTTCCTTTCACACACAAAGGATTTTCCTTTCTTTATCATTGGTTTGAAATTTGGATCGTTGATTTAAAATTGAAATGAATCGAGGCAATTAAATTAATTCAATTATTGTGAAATTTGATCATAAGTATAACAATTAAAGATTTATCATGAAATAATATTGTTTATCTATGGATTTCATTCTCTTTGTATACATTTATATAACAAATTAGTAATGTTTAGTTTCTTGTTGGTTAATCCAAAATTATTTCTTTGTTAATTCTCTATTATTGTGGATTTATGTGAAATTCAGGATTATTATAGAGGGAAATAAGTGATTCGTCCTTTAGATATGGAATAAGATTTCTCATCTTAAGGGTAATATGATTAGATTGTCTTTTCAGCCGCCATTTATAAAAAGTTTTTTTTTTTTTGGCATTTTGCATGAGAAGGAATATGAATGGTTTATTCCATGAGGAAAATATGTATGTATGTCATCATTCTATTTGTTTATTATAATTGAGGTTTATATAATAAATAATTAAGGTTTATATATGAATTTCTTTGAATGGATAAAAAGTGGTTGATCCAATGATAATCGAATGAATTTTATTTTTAGGTTAATTAAATAGATCTCCTAAGTTTGTTGTATTATTGAGTAAATACATATTTTTATTTGTAGATATATATAATTATATAAAAAAATATATTTAGAATAAGTCATGCTATATGGATACATTTGATTGAGACAAGGAAGATATTATTATATTTTCAGTAATCTCATTAACAATAATTATAATTAATTTTAATAATCAATGATAAAAGTATCTTTATATATTTTTCAAAGCGTTAATCTCTAGATGAGAACATATATATGTATTTAGATAATCAGTCTCTTTTATTATTAAAGAATTCGTCCGATTTTATCTTGAATTATTGTAAAGTCTCCTTGTCTTTAGTTATAATAATTAATATGAAAAGAAGGTAAACTTTTTCAAAATGAGAGCTTATTTAGTTTTATTATTATTATTATTATTGAAAACATGCAATACTTGACAAATATTACTTACTTCTGATATTTTAGTAATTAATACTCCATTCATTCTTATATAACTAACGCTCTAAAAAAAATTTAAAATTTCATTTATCTGTCGCTTTTATAAAATCAATGAAATTAAATTTTTTTTTCTCAATTTTGCTGATCAATACAAAGTTATTAACGTTATGTAGATTTTCAAAGTAATTTAATTCAAAATTAAGAATAATTTAGTTTTAATCACTCATTTTATTTTCTAAATTTAAAGCTAATTAATAGTTTTTCAGTTTTAGTGAAATTCTCTAAAGTATTAGTTATATAAGAATGGAGAAATTAGTTAAAAACTAATATAGCAATTGTGGATCAATGAATTGCAAAATTATATAGGTTGGTTTTTGACTTATTAAATGACTTTTGATAATATACTTATTTTGAATATTTATTATTTTGATATACTTATAAAGAAAATGTGTTGGACATTCAAATCCTATTCAACCTTCATACCTGAAAAACCTTCTGGACAAAATCTCATTTTGTTTTCTGTAAGAGATTCAATAATTGGTGAATTTACTACTAAGGTGGTGGTGGTTACATCTGCAGAGAATCCCTTTTTGACCATTTCATCAATAAATAATGTTGCCTTTGACAGATCATTGTTCCCGATAAATCCCTGGATAATCATATTATAAGAGCAACCATTTGGTAAGCAGCCATCCTCTTCCATTTTCCTGAAGACCTTGAATGCTTCATCTGGTAATCCTTCGTCGCAAAGTCCCTTGATTATGGCAGTGTATGTAAAAACAGTAGGCTGCAACCCAACCACAGAAAGTAGAGAAAACAATTTTCTTGCATCTTTAAGCTTCCCAACTTTCCCTAAACCATTAATCAGGATATTGTAGGCAGCACAATCAGGCTTCACCATCTTCTCTTGCATTTCATAAAACAGGATCATTACCAAATCAGGACGCCTATGCTTACAAAGCCCATCCAACAAAATACTGTATGTTACCAAATCTAGAGTATGACCTCTAGCACACAAGTTCCTGTAAAGTTTCAGTGCATCCCAAGGCCTCCCTGCTCGGCACAAGCCACCTAGAAGAGTACTATAACAATGTTGGGAATGAAGCCTTTATGATGCATTTCATTAAGAAGTTGCATCGACTCATCTATACTGTTTCTGTTACAGTAACAATTAATCAAGATGTTGTAACTAAAACTATCAGGTGTACAACCCCTTGCTTACCATCTTATCAAATACTTTTCTAGCTTGATCTATTTGATTGTGCAGACAATATCCATTCATCAATGAATTATAGGTAACAACATCATGCTCTATTCCCCTCTGAATTATTATTTCGACTGTACTGTGAGCCTTTGAAACCATCCCTTGCTTACAGAGTTCATCAACCAGCATGCTGAAGGTAATTAAATTTGTGGCAATGTTCCCATCCAACATTTCATTAAACAGCATTGAGGCTTCCTTCCCTCGGCCTGAAAAGGACAGGCCATGAATTAAACATGTATATGTAAAAACATCAGGCAAATGCCTCGAGTCTTCATCATCAAGAAGAGGTCTAATGCCTCAGTAACCAGCCCATCCTTGCAAAGGCTGTGAATGATGGCATTATACGCGATCACATCAGGCTGATAACCACTATTGAACAACATTTCATTAAACACAATTGAGGCTTCTTTCCCTGGGTCTGAAGTGGACAGACCATGAATTAAGCATGTATATGTAACAACATCAGGCAAGATGCCTCGAGTCTTCATCCTCGAGAAGAGGTCTAATGCCTCAGCAACCCCCCTGTCCTTGCAAAGGCTGTCAATGATGGCACTATATGCGACCACATCAGGCTGACAACCACTCTCGACCATTTTCTTTAGCAAACCAGAGGCCAGGTGGGTTTTCCCAATTTTACACATACCATTCACAATCATAGTATAAGTACGAGTATTAAGTAGATCCCCTCTTGCCACTATCTCATCAAATAAATCCACTGCTTCAAAAATTCTATTCTCTATATAAAGCCCATAAATTAAGGTATTTAACGTTATAATATCCGGCTGAAAACCAAACCATGTTTGAGTATTTTCCCCAAAAGAGAGAACGCAAAATCCACAAAGTGTAACTGGCAAAAGCAGTTAATCAAAACATTAATACCACAGAGATCAAGTGGAATTCCCACAAATTCCATATTTTTCCACAAAGAAATGGCAATGTCACATCGTTTCATCCTCACAAGTGCAAATAATATTTTATGGAATGAGTTAAGGTACATAGTCCATATTTTGGCTAAACAAATTTGCAAGTGATAAATAATATAATTGTTAAACTTGATATGTCTAAGAAAATAAAAAGCACCAAAATTGATTTGGACATTTTATATATATATGTATATTAAATGCAATATAATATAAAACAATAAGAAATTTTTTATTTTTAATTAATAATTTTATAATATTTTTATACTATAATTAGCTCAACATCGTGAGTTAACCACTAATTAAAAATAATAACACAAGCAACTCACATATCAGTAGTACAGACCAAGACTGCAAATTACATTACATGCTAATAAAACTCCATATATTTGAAAGTACCAAAAAAACAACTTTTAAACTAAATCTCACCTTCTGGAACAATTTCCACTTTTAAAACTATCCTCTCTTCTTGTTTTGTCTAAAACAGCCTTTACCCATTTGTTTGTTTGTTTGTTTTTTTTTTTTCTCATGCTTCTCCCTTTTCAATCTTTCCTCTAGCCCTTCCAATGTATTGTTCCCACTCTTCCCCCTCTTCACATTTTTTTTTATCCATGTTTTATTTATAATTTTATTGGGTATGATTTAATATTTATTATGTGACTGAAAAAATAATTAATATCAACTTAAATATTTGATGATATTAATTAGATAATCATTACTAAAATGATTTTTTATAAAGTATTCTTATATTCTCTCTTTGATTATAGTAACAAACTCTAGCATTTGTTCAATGATTCACTAAAATCAAAAGTTATGTAAAACATAAAAAAAGAAGAAGAGAAAAATTACAACCATTTAACCAACACAAATATATCAAGATCCAACATAAAATTTTATTGAGTTGAAAATTTATTTTTGAAAATATTTTAAATATGATCCGGATTTTTTATTTGATTGTATATCAATATTTATGTTGATATATTATTTGATATGCAAGAATGAAATATGAAAAGAAAAGATTATTCAAATCAATTTTAAGCAATATCTGAAGAAATTAACTTTATATTATATATAATAAAAATATTATTATTTCCATTAAATTTATCAATTTATAGTATATTTGTATTTTACATATTGTTATTAAAAACAAAAAATATATATATTTCAGTTAAAATAAAAAATAATAATTAAATAAATGTGATGTAAACCAGGACATTATGCTAGTTTCTAAACAAAGAGAAACTAAATTTTTCCTTAAAAAGGCATGATAGTAATTTGATTAAGAAAATGAATGAAAGCACATCAATTTAAGAAAACATTAAGACTGGCATATAATGCCTTTCAAATTTTACCAATTTCCTAATTTTGTGATACCCTTTTGAATAATGCATCTCCAAGCCACATGGCTAGTAGTGCAGTGCTTATTTTACTTAACGGACATTACCCTTATAAAAAAATTAAGGGGGATTTAGATGTAACAAGTTATTAACTCGCACTTTACATGAATTTTACTTAAAATATATAATTTTTATTTTAAATTTCTAAATTAGTCTCATATTTTATCATTTAATTTTTAAAATATAAATTCATTAAGATATTTTTATTAATTAATCTTATAATAAGTAGACAATTATTAAAATCATTTTAATAATTTATAGATTTAATCTCACTATAAATTATATATTATCAAATAAATCAATAATGACATGTAAAATAATTTTTTATTAAAAAATTTACAACACATAACATTTTACATTATATTAAAATCAGTTAATGTTTTATTTCTATAAAACTAATATTCATATATATTGAATTTATACAGAAAAGAAAGACAAAATATTTATTAATTATTTAAATAATTCAAGAGTATTCTACGCCAAGAGTAACATGGAAAATAACCAAGTGAAGTATATTAGAATAGGGAAAGTATCTAGCCTTCAAAATCCTAGCTAGAAGAGATTTTTTGTCCATTTGCAGTAAGTGGCGAAATCAAAGAGAGTTGGTATAGGTTGAAATCCACCCCCTTGACCATCAGTGAAATGCTGATGTATTTGGACGTTGTAGGGCCTTCCATAGAGGTTGATATGTTTGGTCCACAATGGTGTGTGCTTGGAAGTATGATTGTAGTTTTTCCTGTTGAAGTTACTAAGCCATGACGAGCTTCTCCAACCTAGGGTATCTTTATTTTTGCTCTTCGAAGGACTCGACTAGTGTTGTAAATAGGATGTCGTTCTCCATTCGCTTTGCATATTAAGATGAAAGCTATTGTCTCCTATCAGTTTCATTTTCTTTTATCCAAAGTAGACTACTACCTTTGGTGTCATTGAGAGGCATAAATTGGAGATCCTCGTCACCTTTTGCCCTGCTTAGTTAAGGAGCATAAGGCTGGAGTGTTCGACATTGAGAACTGTTGATCTTCCCTTCTTAATGCTTCTCCTGACTCCATCTATCAGCGGTCTTACACTATTCTCTCTTTCTTTCATCCAGCTCTATATATCTTTGTGCTATTGTTATCAACTCGAAGTAATCAATGGTTTTAGTGTGGAGTTTGTCTTTCAGCCTTCTAAACATCATTCCACTCCTCATTGCCTCCACAGCTGTTTCCACGTTGATGGTCTCAAAACTCTATAGCCTCTTTGTTGAACCTATCAATATACTTTCGAAGGGCTTCATCTTCTTACCGCCTGCAAGATCTCAAAGAACTAATTTTCCTCTTACAAGGGATATTAGTGGCAAATAGTTAGAGGAAAGCTTCCTCTAATTCCTTGAATGAATGGATGCAACTAGCAAGTGGCTGAATGAATGGATGCAACTAGTAAGTGGTTGAATGAATGGATGCAATTGGTATTATTTTTTATATTAAATAATAAATAATATAAATATAATAAATTAAAAAAAATTAATATTTTTGTAATATATTCCAAACAACAAAAAACATGAATTCAAAAAGTATTTTGAGTACATATAAAGCCCAAATCTTTTCTTTAAAAAATATTTTTCATAAATAAGTTTTTCCCATAAAACAAACCAAACCCAAATTTCCATTAAAAAAATTTGGCTCAAAATAATTGCTTTGGCAGGCTATAATATTTTTCTCTCTCCTTCAAGAAGAGTCTTTGTTAAGAATTTGCCACGTTTTTATTGGATGTCATAGACTACGTCTAATTAATATTTGTTTTCCATATTATATTTGTATTAGCTAATATTTCAATGCCTTTTAATCAAGTTTTAAAATGCATTGAAAAGCTTTTTCTTTTATTAGTGACTTTAGATAATTGAATGTTTAATCAGTAAACTTTGAGAAACCCAAGATGTAATTCAAAAACTATAATACACACTTGTTAAAAGTTCATCTAATGATAATCTAATGGTTAGATTATTTATGGCGCCCATGTGGTTACAAACCGGGCTACATAAGAAATAGCTTTTGCACAATTTGGATCCTCTTGGTATTTGAAAACACTACCATTCAGAAAGGGTGGTTTGAGTTTCATAGCCTATTTGTGTAGTATGATCATGAGAATTTTGTATAATTTAGGTCCTCTTGATCTTGGAAAATTTTCGAGTCTTAGAAAAGTAGGTACTCTGGGTTCCACTACCAGGTTGGTGTGCATGCTTGTGTATTTGTAAGCTCCTTCCCCTGTCCCAAGAGAATATGGTAATTATAATCAGCAATAGTTAAGGAAAATACACAATAAAAGAACGTCCAAACAATGACACTCATAAATAACCTAACAATTTCTGCAAGTTCCTAAAAAATGGAGAAGGTAGTAGCTACTACTATACAAGAATTTTCCAGTTTTCTTTCGACCAGACAGCAATTTACTGCATTGCAAAAAGTGAATACATTCATTGTCATGTCATAATATTTAAAAGATGAATTCAACTACTTCTCTAGCCGCCCCCCCTCTCAACTCACCCAATTAAAATCAAGATCTATCTTAACTCATCCCACCCCTCACCAATAGAGTCAAGGAACAGGAGCAGTCCAAAGTCGAATAAGCTTGGAAGCTCCTAAAAAATAAAACTAAGCAGAAATTCATATTCAAAATGACAAGTAAATACAAACCTGAACAGGTGGAAAAGCCAAACTTGACGTCAGACCAGGTGTACACCACTACTTCCATAATTCTTCTCCTTGAATATAAATATAAAAATGAGAACATAAGCATAATATGACACAAAAAACTGAGGGAAAAAAAAAACCCCAGCTCATCAACAAAAGAGGGGATGCATAACTTACTTCTTAGCAACTTTTGCAGCGAGTTTGCTCTGACCAATGGAAACACACAGCTTCCCACTCCCAGCTTGACCAAGCATTCCATAACCTTCACCCAGTCCATCACCTATTGTCAAAAAGCATATCAACCATTAGAAATGAATCTTCAAAACAAATTCTTAATCCACCACATTCAACTCAACAAATCTAAACCTTAGTCCCAAGCTAGTTAGGGAAAGAGAAGAATGAATATAGAGAGAAAAAATTGATCCCAACAAATTTCTTTATACAAATGAATAAGTGATTTTTTTTATGGAATTGATAAGCAGCACATTAGATGGTAGTTGAATCGTACATTTGCATAGCTGAACAACTCTAAGCTCATGCTTAATCAAAATGCTTACCAATTGAGCATTTACAGTGCCAGTTGTCATCAATCAGACTAAACAAATGCAAGGGATCAATCCAAGAATCTTAAGAAGCTAAAGCGATAAATTTACCCTAAGAACTCTCTTTAGGCACGCCAAATTGCATCCTATTGGCAAGCTTCCTCAGGTCTGTTATAGCATATCCAAGAAGGAATTAGAAAAGTTATGAAGAAGATAAATGCATATATAGAGCATGTTTCACAATGCTACTGCATAAAGCTATAACTGTTGACTAAAATTAAAATATTTCTAAGTTATGAGAAATTTTTAGCTATTCCTAGAAGTAATTTAGGTACCCTTTCATGCTAATTCATTAGATATTTGCAAAATCTTCAAATTCGAGCTTTTCACAAAATCAAGTTTTGGGTCATAAAACTCAGATTGAAACAATAAATATCAATTAACAAAGAGGTTTTCTTCTTTTTTTTTTTGCCCAAAAGTTACTATCAGAAATAGCAATGCCAAACTTGCCCATAGTGAAACAACAATACCTCCACTCAAATAGCAAACAACTAAACTTACAGAACTCAGCACCTTCACATTCATATTAAACAGTAAAAAACATAAATTTGAGATTATAAAAGAAAAATAGAATGATAAATTAACTGACAACAAGATCAGCATCATTATCAGATAACTTGTCAAGGTCCGCAAGGAATGAATCAGCAAGAGTTGCCCGAAAGAGGAGAAAAAAATAAATCAGATATCATGAATCTTAAAATTAACAACTGAGTGATAACATAATAGATGACATTTTACTAACCATTTTGCTTTTGGTTGATTATTAAGCAGGCGAAAAATGGCTAGAGTTTCGTCCTCGCCAGAAGCAGATAAGAAGCAATTTGAGACAATACAATATAGGCTCTTTTCAATCTTTGGAATATATCATTTCTCCTTGTCTTGTGTAAAACAGCCCTTTCCCTCTCCTTCTCATGCTTCTCCCTTTTAAATCTTTCCTCTCATATCTCTTCCAAATTCTTATTCTCGCTCTTCCCTCTTCTTATATGCATCATCACTTCCTCTTCTTATCTCCATATACCATGGCAATTTAAATCATTTTCCAGTAACCCATGAGTCTAACCAATATTTCTCATCCTTCTGACTCACTATGCCAACCTCCTCCCCTTTCTTCTCCTTCTTGTTGTTCACATCTGAAAAACCTTCCAGACAAAATCTCATTTTGATTTCAGAATGAGATCGACCATCGGTAATGAATTTATTACTAAAGTGCTGGTGGTTGCATCTGCAGAGAATCCCTTCTTGACCATTTCATCAATAAATATTCTTGCCTTTGACAGATCGTTGTTCCCGATAAATCCCTGGATAATCACATTATAAGAGCAACTACTTGGTAAGCAGCCATCCTCTTCCATTTTCCTGAAAACCTTGTATGCTTCATCTGGTAATCCTTCCTTGCAAAGTCCGTTGATTATGGCATTATATGTATAAACAGTAGGCTGCAACCCTTCCACAGAAAGTAGAGAGAACAATTTCTTTGCATCTTTAAGCTTCCCAACTTTGCCTAAACCATTAATCAGGATATTGTAGGCAGCACAATCAGGCTTCAACAAGTTCTTTTGCATTTCATAAAACAGGATCATTCCCAAATCAGGACGCCTATGCTTACAAAGCCCACCCAACAAAATAACGTATGTTACCAAATTTGGAGTATGACCTCTGGCACACAAATTCCTGAAAAGTTCCAGTGCATCCCAAGACCTCCCTGCTCGGCACAAGCCACCTAGAAGAGTATTATATGTAACAATGTTGGGAATGAGTCCTTTACGATGCATTTCATTAAGAAGTTGCTTCGCCTCATCTATCCTGTTTCTGTTACAGTAACAATTAATCAAGATGGTGTAAGTAAAACAATTAGGTGTACAACCCTTGCTTACCATCTTGTCAAATACCTCTCTAGCTTGATTTA